>VXBW01007089.1:523805-541303 GCA_013400375.1 Thinocorus orbignyianus
ACTTGTGCCTGGGATTGCCACGTCCCAGGTGCAGGACCCTGCACTTGGCTTGGTTGAACTTCATGCCATTTGCATTAGCCCACCTCTCCAGCCTGCCCCGGCCCCGAGTCCCGCGTTCCCCGGTGCCCTCACACCACCGTTGCGGCTCCTCTCTCCGGTTCCCGCGAGGCTCCGGAAGGCCCCGGCGAACACTACCTGCAGCCAAACCCACCGCCCCTCCGGGGGAAGATGGCGACTCCCCTTCCAGACATCAAACCTTCACCTCTGTGTCCCTCCGCCGGAGAAAATACTCCCTCCCCACCACCCCCCCTCCAGCCTCTCGGGAAGAGCAGAAGCCTCCCGTGGGGACGGCGATCGGGCTAGCCGTGGGCGATGCGGTTCCCCGGTTGCTGTAGGCCCAGCACATACCGGCNTCCCGGCGGCCGTGCCGGCAGAGGCGGGGCTGAGGCGCGGACGGCTCCCTCCGCGCCCGGCCGCACAGCGTCCCTGGGCGCCATGGCAACCCCAACCCCAGGGCCCTCCCTGAGGTAAAGGCCTGTGCTCGCCCCTCTGGGAACCGGGGATCTCATGGACCGTGGTGACCGCCGCCATCCAGGGCCTCCCCGGCATGGCCAGGAGGCGGAGGACAGCTCGGAGAAGGCTGTGGGCAAAGGCCGAGGGGCCCGGCGCAGCCATACCGAGCCCTGCAGCCTCTGTGTGGCCCTGTGGCCCTTGGCGCCAGGCCACCAGCACTGCCCACATCGCCTCTGGGTCATTCGGGGTTTATAATGCAAATACATCCTCCTTGTTGAGGAATTAATCATAAATGCTCCCCCCGATGTCTTTGTGACAGGCCGTTCGCTGCCTGGTAACCCTCTTGGCTTTAATTGCAATATTAATGTCCTTTCCAATGCCCTCCTGTAAGGCAAAACCTTATAGGATACGTAGCAATATGGTCACAAGGTTTATCCAGCATTCGTTTACTGAATTTTATTGTGAGATTTAGTACTGCTTTTGTACTAATTAATGATAATTAGAGCACAATGGCACTAACAGAGCTGTCAGCCTGCAGTTTTTTCCAGCGCTCTGTTGTAGCCAGCCAGGACTGAAGCGACCAAGATACCCGTTGGCAATTCTCTGAAGATTTTAATCATAGAATCATAGAATCATAGAGTGGTTTCTTGTTGCTACTTAACAGAGCCAAACAGAGATACCATCCCATGACAGAAATGTCAGGTTTCTTCCCAAGCAACACCCCAATTAGGTCGTGTCGCACCGACACAAGAGGTGTAACAATAACCATGTTAGTGCTGACCATTTTCAAAGGAAATAATTCTTGTTTTGGATCAAGCCTGGCCCAAAAATCACCCCCAGCCCCTCTATTTCTGCTCTGCTCTGTTGCTTGCAGCAAGTTTTATCCTATGTTTCCAATGTGGACTGTTACCTCAGTGAGAGGAAAATTAAATGCCAGAAATATTTATACTAGAAAAATGTAATACGATTTTTATGGCCTTTCTGAGAAAGATGACCAGTTTCCTGCTGGTTTATTCTGCTGCTCTTTCATTTTTAGGATTTTTATTTTGTTATTTTGCTTATCTGAGGCACAGCATTAATTCTGCTAAAGCTCCTGAATTCCACTTGGAGGAAAATCTTGTTTCCAGTATAAAAGGAAAGGGGAATGAACATTTATCCATCTATTTCTTTTTACAGAAAAGAAAGAAAATGAACCGACTACAGGCTTTGCTGAATGACAGTCTTATTGGAACAAAGCATGTGGAAAACGCAGCTGTCATTGACATAAAGGAAAGAAAAGTCCATACATCAACCTTTGGCTTTAATGTAAGAGATCAGTTTGCCCTGGGAAGTGAGGGCGGAGGTAGAAATTCCAGGAATCTAGTGCACAAAGCAGTGATGATGGCAGGGAGTGCTGCGCCCCACTAAATACACTTGCTTCTTTCAGCCTCAGAGCCTGACTCACACAAACACAGCCTGGCTGCTGTGTTGAGAGGCCACCAACTTGCCAAGTCGATTGCTAATTTCACATCTTTTATTTTAGGAAGGAAAATGCCATTTAACTGGAATTTGAAAGAGTCCTTTTTAACTACTACCAGTGATTTCACTGGTAAAGCAGAAGTATGTAGGTCCATTTCTTGGCACCCAGACCTGCTGGTGTGGAATGGCCCGTGCCTTTCCCCTAACCCCAGGCAGTACCATATTATATGGCAAAGTTAATGTGTGCCCCCTGACAGAGATCACAAACTCTCTAGGAGTTCAGAAATGCTCCCACACCATGGTTATCCTTACATCATTGCCACTTCCTTTCCTAATCCCCATGACACCACCTCTCAAACACTGGCAGGCAGTTTTTCTAGGGGTATATATTGCTACCCTTGGGATTCTCAGCAGAATGTGTTCAGAAGATGAAGCTNCCCCCTCCAGCCTCTCGGGAAGAGCAGAAGCCTCCCGTGGGGACGGCGATCGGGCTAGCCGTGGGCGATGCGGTTCCCCGGTTGCTGTAGGCCCAGCACATACCGGCGGCCGTGCCGCCAGAGGCGGGGCTGAGGCGCGGACGGCTCCCTCCGCGCCCGGCCGCACAGCGTCCCTGGGCGCCATGGCAACCCCAACCCCAGGGCCCTCCCTGAGGTAAAGGCCTGTGCTCGCCCCTCTGGGAACCGGGGATCTCATGGACCGTGGTGACCGCCGCCATCCAGGGCCTCCCCGGCATGGCCAGGAGGCGGAGGACAGCTCGGAGAAGGCTGTGGGCAAAGGCCGAGGGGCCCGGCGCAGCCATACCGAGCCCTGCAGCCTCTGTGTGGCCCTGTGGCCCTTGGCGCCAGGCCACCAGCACTGCCCACATCGCCTCTGGGTCATTCGGGGTTTATAATGCAAATACATCCTCCTTGTTGAGGAATTAATCATAAATGCTCCCCCCGATGTCTTTGTGACAGGCCGTTCGCTGCCTGGTAACCCTCTTGGCTTTAATTGCAATATTAATGTCCTTTCCAATGCCCTCCTGTAAGGCAAAACCTTATAGGATACGTAGCAATATGGTCACAAGGTTTATCCAGCATTCGTTTACTGAATTTTATTGTGAGATTTAGTACTGCTTTTGTACTAATTAATGATAATTAGAGCACAATGGCACTAACAGAGCTGTCAGCCTGCAGTTTTTTCCAGCGCTCTGTTGTAGCCAGCCAGGACTGAAGCGACCAAGATACCCGTTGGCAATTCTCTGAAGATTTTAATCATAGAATCATAGAATCATAGAGTGGTTTCTTGTTGCTACTTAACAGAGCCAAACAGAGATACCATCCCATGACAGAAATGTCAGGTTTCTTCCCAAGCAACACCCCAATTAGGTCGTGTCGCACCGACACAAGAGGTGTAACAATAACCATGTTAGTGCTGACCATTTTCAAAGGAAATAATTCTTGTTTTGGATCAAGCCTGGCCCAAAAATCACCCCCAGCCCCTCTATTTCTGCTCTGCTCTGTTGCTTGCAGCAAGTTTTATCCTATGTTTCCAATGTGGACTGTTACCTCAGTGAGAGGAAAATTAAATGCCAGAAATATTTATACTAGAAAAATGTAATACGATTTTTATGGCCTTTCTGAGAAAGATGACCAGTTTCCTGCTGGTTTATTCTGCTGCTCTTTCATTTTTAGGATTTTTATTTTGTTATTTTGCTTATCTGAGGCACAGCATTAATTCTGCTAAAGCTCCTGAATTCCACTTGGAGGAAAATCTTGTTTCCAGTATAAAAGGAAAGGGGAATGAACATTTATCCATCTATTTCTTTTTACAGAAAAGAAAGAAAATGAACCGACTACAGGCTTTGCTGAATGACAGTCTTATTGGAACAAAGCATGTGGAAAACGCAGCTGTCATTGACATAAAGGAAAGAAAAGTCCATACATCAACCTTTGGCTTTAATGTAAGAGATCAGTTTGCCCTGGGAAGTGAGGGCGGAGGTAGAAATTCCAGGAATCTAGTGCACAAAGCAGTGATGATGGCAGGGAGTGCTGCGCCCCACTAAATACACTTGCTTCTTTCAGCCTCAGAGCCTGACTCACACAAACACAGCCTGGCTGCTGTGTTGAGAGGCCACCAACTTGCCAAGTCGATTGCTAATTTCACATCTTTTATTTTAGGAAGGAAAATGCCATTTAACTGGAATTTGAAAGAGTCCTTTTTAACTACTACCAGTGATTTCACTGGTAAAGCAGAAGTATGTAGGTCCATTTCTTGGCACCCAGACCTGCTGGTGTGGAATGGCCCGTGCCCTTCCCCTAACCCCAGGCAGTACCATATTATATGGCAAAGTTAATGTGTGCCCCCTGACAGAGATCACAAACTCTCTAGGAGTTCAGAAATGCTCCCACACCATGGTTATCCTTACATCATTGCCACTTCCTTTCCTAATCCCCATGACACCACCTCTCAAACACTGGCAGGCAGTTTTTCTAGGGGTATATATTGCTACCCTTGGGATTCTCAGCAGAATGTGTTCAGAAGATGAAGCTCTTGTTACAATAAACTCATCCCTGGGGACAGATTCTCAGCAGAGAGGGTCATCAGTCCATGAGGTAATTAGTGACATCATCTAATATGTAAATGATCTTTAATATAAACCACAGCTTTTAGAGATGCCAGCCTGCTGGCTCTCCAGCAAGCTGAGGTCCAGAGCAGAGTCCTCAAACAGTGTAAACTGTCACCATCTCCACTGAGTTGGAGGAATTTCAGGCTAGAAGGGATCATTGGATCATCTCATCCAACCAGCTGAATATAAATCTGCCAACCCAGTGACCTGCTTACACATGCAGTGAGCCCAAGAGCTCATTGACATGAATAGATTTGTGACTTGTGTGCATGGCTCCATTGAGGTGTGATGAACTTGTCTCCTGGAATTGTAAAGGTTACAGGAAGAATATTTGAAGCTGTTCTGCACAAGCCTGGGGAAGGCTGTGCCCTGCGCTATATGGCCTTTAACAGGAGGGTCTGCTCACCACAAGGCACATTACCTACCTAGAGAAGTGTCACAGAGTAATGGGACTACACAGATAGTAATCATGGACTGAGCAGATTGTTTCAAACGAGACTTTAAAAATACAGTGAACTGTATAGAAACTAGGTCTAGTTTCAAATCCAGGCAGACTTTTTTTAATTTTTTTTTTAACATTATAATTTCAAGTGAACTATCAAAGACATTGGGAGAGGGGAAGGCAGTTCATCGTAGAAAACACTTGCATTTTTGGTCCATAACACTGTCTTGCATTATCACAGGTGCCACCAGAGGATGCTTTAAACCTTATCTCTGCTTTCTCCAAGAACTTACTGCAAGTTAGAAAGGGAGGACTCTGCTTCAAGGACAAGTACTACAAGTGTGTCCGTGCGGATAAGCATTCCATCTATCTTCAAAATGTATGTTGATGAGCTGTGGCCACCTTGAGAAATCCAGAGACTTCCTACTTCCTTCCCTCATTGCTTAGTTACATGGAATCGTAGAATGGTTGCAGTTGGAAGGGACCTTAAAGCTGATTGAGTTCCAACCCCTCTGCCACGGGCAGGGACACCTCCCACTAGAGCAGGTTGCCCAAAGCCCCATCCAGCCTGGCCTTGAACACTCCCATGAATGGGAAATCCGCAGCTTCTCTGGGCAACCTGTTCCAGTGCCTCACCACCCTCACAGTAAAGACCTTCTTTCTAGTATCTAATCTAAATCTCCTCTCTTTCAGTTTAAAGCCATTACCCCTCATCCTGTCACTATACTTCCTGACAAAGAGTCCCTCCCCAGCTCTCCTGTAGCTCCCTTCAGATACTGGAAGGCTGCTGTACGGTCTCCCCTACATAAATACTTTAACACCTGCAGAAAGCCTTCATGTGCTCCCTTCCATGCAGAAGAGGCTGAGCAGCTGTCAAATGTGGGTCCTGTTTCAGAAAGAAGCAGTATTTTGCAATGCCTTTTTCCATTCCTTATTACAAATGAGTGAGGCAGAGTCTGGGAGACAGGGTTCATAAAACACTGGGCGTGCTGCCACCTAAATACTAGTTATTTTATTTGCATTTATCAATGCTTTTGCGTATGACTGAGCACTAAGATAACGCTTCCTTAAAGCACTGTGTGGTAATACATTAATCAACAGAAGTGAGAATAGGCAATATAATAAAGCATTTGACTGACTTGCTTTAATAGTCAGCTGTCTTCGAAGAATGCACAGTCACTGTGACAGTGACATCCTGGCTTAGGCACTGAGACAGTATTAGCCTTTTTTTCCAAGAAAATGGGTATATTGCCAAAGAAAATGCCTGTAATTAGCCCACGTTGTTAGGCATCATGTATACATATGTCTAATTTTAGAACCTTGTAACCTTACACCAATTTTCGGTATTATTTAGCCAGATGGAGGCCTGATAGTTGTAAAGACAAAGATTTTCATCCTGGTTGCTACTTACAGAGTGGGCATGTATCCCAGCGTGTGTGTGGAAGCCGTGGAAAAACTAGGTAAGAGAAATGCCTGTATCTGTGTCCCTCATGATGGTGTCTCATTGATTAGCTCCACTCTTGCAAACAGCTCTAAAAACTAATCTGAGGAACCACCAAATCCTGAAAATCTGGGAAACTGAACACAGATATGGTTATGGCTCCACAGCTCAACCATCTCCAGATATCACATCCCACTATGCACCAAAGCCTCCATGAACAGCTGGCTGGACTCTTTCCTTGGCTGTTCTGGCACAAGTTTTCTGTTAGTTATCCTCAACAAAACAGGACTTGGCATTTACATTTTCTTGGCCTTATATCCCTAATGCTGAGATATTAAGCATACTTTTGTAGAGCATCAGCTTTGATTACTCTGCATCAGCTTTGATTACTCTGCTTCGCTTAGAAGTTATTCAAAGACACGTGAGCTCTCTAAGGGTTTCAGACTTTCTCTAGAAAGTCTAGTCCCTAGAAGAAAGCTGGAGTCTCTTTTTCTGCATGCTAATCTTGAGATATCATGAAGCTAGTTTCCTCATCTCACAGTAACAAAGCAGCTCTTCTCTAACATAAGTGCCCCTTTCCTTCCCTCTCCCACCCAATTTTCCATTGTGTGACTCCTCTTAAGTTCCTCTCTCTTGGGCCCAGTGTTTTAAGGATTTAGTGTTAACATCTTTGTTGCCCATTTGGGAATATTGCAACACCCAGCCCTTTGCAGACCAGGTGCAGAACCCCGACTGCCTCTCAACTGTAGCTTTCTCTTTGTGTGAGCTGCTGGCAAGGACTAAGCTCTCTTCATTGTCCTTGGGCTGGCAGATAAAGAACAGCATTACACATCTTATTGCTGTAACACGTCTGACTCTACAGCAAGGATACCATCATTTTGCCTCATCATCCACATGGATAAAATGCACAAAAACAGATTCCTAGAATAGCCTTGATTCTCACCACAGGGGCAGTTATAAGGAATTCCTAAGTTTCATGGGTAATTCTAGAAAATATTTGCTAGAGCAATAAGGTCCAATTTAACCCCCTGATATCCCCACCTCTTTTCACTGGAGAGGAATGAAATTGTAGGTGCACTGTGCTCCCAGATATTGTTCCTCATTTAGGTGCCTCATTTTGTTCCTCATTTAGAAGTTAAGTGGAATTAATTTGTGGTTTGGGACACAGGCTGTTTAGTCTGCAATGAGTTATAATGCTCTCAGTAATGAATTTTTCAGCAGACTTTGAGCAAGAACAAGATTTTAGAGGCTATAATGTGGGTTTTAAAACCCACTCGCCTGCTCAACCCTCAGAAGCCTGATTCTTGGCTGGTGGGTGTGTGCTTGGTGCCAGGCTGGCAGGGACTGGCCTCCAGCTTCTGCTTCTTCACACTTCACAGCCCCTGCACTTCATTTAACCAAAATGCATCTGTCTGCAGACAGGCCAGGGGAAGAGGGAAGTCCATTGCCTGTGTTTTTTGGATCTTTCCTATGTTCATTTCAACCTCAACTACCAGAGCAGCCTCAGGCTGCTTTGTGTTACGTTCTGCTTTCTGTTCTTGGCCATTGGTTGTGTCAGTGTCTCACAGCAGGTTGAGCACAAAACTCTTGTACCAGCACTGCACTGCCCAGAAACCCTCTGTTTCCTTGCACTCCAGACACAATCCCCCCTCATGCCTGTCATATTTAGCAGATGCGATGGATTTGTTAGAGATTAGGAATTAGAGAGCTTTATCACTGTCACACACGGCCAGCACCTTAACTTCAAATGATACAGATTCTGGAGAACATTCATGTGGTGGGCTATGAACTGAGGAACAGAGAGATTTCCCATCCTGGTAGAATTTGGTGTAAGTAAGGACAAACAGCTTCCAGCAGTAGTCTCAAGGACATCCACTGGGTTAAGTCTACTGAGAGCATCAACAGGAGCTTTTTATCACTGGGTTAAAACAGGTATGAAATGACAGGACGAGGGGTAATGGTTTTATATTGGAAGAGGGGAGATTTAGATTAGATATTAGGAAGAAGTTCTTTACTGTGAGGGTGGTGAGGCACTGGAACAGGTTGCCCAGGGAAGTTGTTGATGCCCCATCCCTGGAAGTGTTCAAGGCCAGGCTGGATGGGGCTTTGAGCAACCTGGTCTAGGGAGAGGTGTCCCTGCCCATGGCAGGGGGGTTGGAATTAGATGATCTTTAAGGTCCCTTCCCACTCTGACCATTCTATGATTCTATGAAATAATTCCAAACCAGAATGGCCCTTCCAGGTACGAAGTGTTTTCAAGGGATTGTCTCCACCTGAGTCAGCATTAATGAGACTTATTAAATTTAAGAAATTGGACCTTATATTTTAGACTAGCTCTGACCCAGTCTTTTTCTACAGTACTACCAATGGAGCTGGAGCAGGTCCAAAGGGTGTCAACAGTTATTTAGCCCCAAGCCTGTCCCCAGCTGTCTCAGTAATACCTTCAGGAGCCATATCATAGTTGATTCTGGCTTCTTTGGTGCCGTGGGAGGAAGGCAGGAAGCGTGAAGTAGGGAGATTGCAAAAAGTGCCAGCACCTGCAAGATCTTGTAACAATTTGCACACCAATTACTTAATCTTGTAAATAGTCGCATTGTCTGTAACTGGCCACTGCTCCTGGGTGAAGTCTAAGGTGTAAATGTTTCCAGGGCCACATTTGCAGCAGTTTTGACAATGTGTATTTTCTGGGGTTTATTCTTGCTATTCTGGATGATTTTTTTTGTGACAAGAAAATGAAGTAGCTTTCCTTTGCGTGTTATAAGGGATTTCTGGAAATGATTTAAAGTGCTCAGTGTTTATTCTTCCGAACAGATAATACCTCATGAATTTTCAGGAAGAAATACTGCTGTCTTCTTTTGAGCACGATATAGTCTGAGGTGGATTTGAACTTGAAAAAAAGCATCTCCATTACAGCAATTCTGTATATGACTTTTATAATTGTTGTTTTTTAACTTATTTTATTTATTTATTTCCTTGTGGTATTATAGCTGACTACTTTAGAGAGAAAGGTAGCTGAATCAGCAGAAAGCTTGAACTTCATCAGCCTCAGAAGAACTGCTCACAAGAAATTGAAGTTTGAAGTGTTACCCAGTTTAAGCAAGTAATCGTTGCTTCACAACATTCCCAACTGCTGAGTTTCCTTCTGTTTTTTCAAGAACTTGGGTTGCTGCTCATCAGAGGACTGCCCTGTCCATCTATCATCTAAGTTTCTTAACTGAATTGAAAGTGATGTCTTCAAGATTTGTTTTAGGATGCTCTGCTTAATCTTTCTAGTGTTGTCTTTGAGCCTGTTTCCAGATAATAAAATTATTAATCGCCCTAAGAAAAGTAAGCTCTCTAATAGCATTACAGCTATATCACAGACCCAAGGCACAAAGGAAATTCGTCACGTTAGCAGATTTTCAGATTGTCCTGTCCATCTTTGAATAGTAGAAATAAAACATATTTTTAACATTTCAGTTTGCATCATTGTTGGCCACTATAGAAACTGTAGTGGATGGCAAAGTTCTGGGAGGAGGGACAATGTCACTGCTAGGCTTGAATCAGACTGTGTGGGCTCTAAGACATCAAAGAATCCACATCTGGGTAACCCTGTTACTGTACAGGGGACAAATCACTATTTATCATTTTTAAATACTTTGAAGTTTCGGTTTTATTCCCTGGCAGCTCAAGAGCTGGTGACTAGGACACAGAGAAAGGCGAGATTTGATCCTTCCCCTCTGGAGGAAATGGCAAAGCTGAGGGATGTGAACCAGTGCACTTTAAACACTGACATCTTATAGGAACAAGAGCACCATGAAGCCTCCTCAGGTGGATGTATAGAGTAAGGACAGTCACAGCCCCTGTGCCCTTAATGCAATGCAAGTAAATCTGCCCCGCAGGATTAACTGTTCAGAAATCAAAGCGTCGGTTCAGCGCTCTGCCTGGGAACACCCACTGGGAACACCCACGCACACGCACATCCAAGGCATGAGACTGAACCTCCCCGTGTGCTGGGGGAGGGGGAGAGCAGCAGATTTCATCCCCAGTGCCCAAGGGGAAAGTGGATTTCTGCCTCCATCCGTGGAATAAACCAGGTCCACGGGGAGAAGTAGTGGTGAGATCTGCTAATATTGCTGACTCTGCTCGTGTCTTTCCCTCCAAATTAAAACACAACCTCGTTCCGTTGCACCCCGTGACTCACCGGGGAATGGCCAGAGGGGAGGGCAGAGCTGGGAGAGGAGGAACCGGGATCAGAGTCTGCTCGGGAGGACGGGCTAGGTTCGTTCCTGGTGCTGAGAGCGTCCCACTCGTTCTTTGCAGCGAAAAGGTGAGTCGCATATTGTGCTCGGGAACAGCATGATAACTTCTTTACATTTTTCTTTTGGGCCACTGCTGGCAGATCTGACGGTTTGAAGTTGTTGCATTTGGTTGGAAACTTGGTTTTCAGTCGCTGCAGTTTCCTGTGCATCTGAAAGCAATGTAGACGTTTGGATCCTCACTGTATTTTTATATATATATCTATTTTTGAGGGTCTGCTTCTAACAATGAAGGAAAACAAATGCGGTTTGGTGGACTGTTGGAAAAGGGACAAAAGCTTCTTTCACATCTTATTTTTAATTGACTAAAATTGGACACATGAGAACAGAAGCATCTGTTGTGGGGTAGGAGCTGGTGGGCTTCTCATTAATACAGACAAATTTTGTGGGACTGAATGAAATCATTCAACTGAAAATAACAGCCAGCCAGCCTCAGGAAAAAAAAAAAGCTTAGAAGTTACTTTTTCTGTGAATAATTTGAAGTGTTTATTCACTGTAAAATAGCCACAGAGCACCACCCCGTGGGGATTTACATCCCTGGGGTTTGAAGTTCTTTATCATTCTGTATTTGGGTGGTATCCCAAAACTGTATTTGATGTAGCACCACCTCTCAGAAAATAACAGTCGTCCCTGTTGTGATTCTTTCTTCTTCAGAACTGCTTCAGCCTGGATTTGGCCAGGCAGGAGGAGGCTTGACATCTCAGCCCAGCTCAACAGCTGCTGGTACCTAAAGCAAGGAACTCGGGTGTAGTGACCAAGGAAATTCTCCTGCAGCAGCAGGACCCTCTACGAGAGAACATCAGGCACACGGGAATCACCTGCTAAGGCAAGGCAAATTAATAGGCATTTTAGCAGGGCCACCAAGATGATTAGAGGGATGGAGTACTTCTCCTGTGAGGACAGGCTGAGAGAGCTGGGACTGTTCAGCCTGGAGAAGGCTTNTTGCACTAGATCACCAGTGTGTATCTTCAGGTTGTCTACAGGCTGAATCGTAAAGTCGTAAGGCAGCACTTACATGATTTGAGATGTATCAAATAAAGGTTCGCTCTTCTGTGGGTTTTTGAATCCCATTTAAGGGCCTCTGTCCTTCAGTCAGTTGAGCACTGGGGCCCAAGTCACGCAGGAAGCTGAAAGCAAAGGCTGTTATTTTCATTTGTGTGTTACATTTTCCCGTTAAGGTGGATGGGTGGGTGGTCAGTGCTGCTGGATCCACACACGGCTCTGTGCCTATGGCTTGCTGAGAGGTTTTGGTTTGTCAAACGGCCTTTGCAATGACATGATGGGTCCCAAAGTTAATGCACTTGATTGCATTATGACTCTTCAGATCTCTCTGCCAGCCCTCCGCTCTTCTGCCTTCAAACTGTGTCACAGCTTGCACTGCCCATCTGCGGAGTGGTTACTGATAACTGAGGGTTTCCAGCTGCACAGAACTGTGCCTGCATTCATGCCACAGTAATTGATTTTGTTCTATTTTGTTTTGTTTGTTTTTTTTTCCAGAGAAAATGTTGGCAGTCCATTTTGATTCTCCAGGAGGCCCAGAAAATCTCTATGTGAAAGAAGTGACGAAACCACAACCAGGAGAAGGAGAAGTTCTTGTGAAGGTTTCGGCCAGCGCTCTGAATCGAGCTGATTTACTCCAGGTACATCTTACACTAAGCACCTGAAAATGACACCAATTTTTCAAGCCCCTGTCTGAAGTCATGACAAATCTGAAGAGTTAAGAGCGATTTGGCTTGGTGAACATTTGGATGGGAGACTTCAAACGGAACGTTCAAAGGGCTGAAAGAAGAGATGTCTGTTGATTCAGCAGATAAATGTTTTTATCTGGGTCACTGCAGTGCTGAGGTAGCGTGGAAAGGCAGCTGCCTTTCAAAAAGAGATGTCAAACCAAAGCTCTGGTCTTTCTAAATGCTTAGACCATTCTCTGGGCGTTTGAGATGAACATGAAATGTTTCACTGGCTCAATTCCAGAGGGGGAAAATCATAATTCAGTTTGTTAACTCTGAGCTGCTTTAATTTGAGCTGAAAGCCATGCTCTGCACCTGAGGACCATAAAACCTCCCCAGCATGGATTGGCCTGGACAAAGGGGACTTGCAACAAAATGAATTTGCACACAGAGTTTTAAGACTAAAGCACATTTAGGAAACAAGAAGTGTTGCCAGAGGATAGAAGATCCTCAGATTACTGGAACATGTGCAGAGTGCAAAATCGGGGATAAATAAATGGGAATTCAGGTTGGAGGCACGTGAACAAAATATTGCAGGTCACTACACTCCTTGACTTGTGGCTTTTCCTTCCCTGCTCTCTCTTTTCTTTTGTTTTAGAGGAGAGGGAAGTACCCTCCCCCCAAAGGAGCGAGTGATATTTTAGGCTTAGAAGCAGCTGGGACCGTGGCCGGGCTGGGACCTGGCTGCAAGGGCCGGTGGAAGGTGGGCGATGCGGTGATGGCTCTGCTCTCTGGAGGTGGCCAGGCAGAATACATCACAGTACCCGAAGGCCACCTGATGCCAGTTCCCAGCGATATGACTTTTATCCAGGCTGCAGCCATTCCCGAAGCCTGGTTAACAGCCTTCCAGCTGCTGCATTTTGTAGGTGAGAGGCGTATTTGCAAATCTGTCCCACCAAAACAGCTCTTCTTCCTTTCTGTTATGAAATCCTCTCTTTGTTGTCTCTGTCTCAATGCTGTTTGCCTTCAAGGAGCTTTTTCTCTGTCCCTTCATCCACATGGATCAGAATCTATTATGGCAAGACCCAAATCCTGAAATCTCCTGAGTCACAACTTACTCTGCTGATCGCATATTTACAAGGAAGGATATGGGAAGTTGATCAGTTTTCATTTTCATCTGTTTTTCTCAGCTTGAATGGCAATTTCTGTTAAGCCTAAACCCTGAAATAACTTATTTGTTCTCCAAACAACTGAAAACACATTCTGCTTCTAAAGATTTGACTTCCCTGCAAGAATGACCTTATCATGAACTATCTCACTAATTGCCTGTGAATCTACAGTAGACAAAATCTTCTTGTGCCTTGTTTCACACAGTTACTAATAGTTGGTAGAATGTCCTCTGAGCTGATTGAAAACAGATGTAAGCTCACACTCTTCATTTTGAAAATGTGCTACAGAGGGAGTGACAGTAACACTTTCCAGTGTTTTCCTCAGTTGACAAATACCCTTCTTCTGCCCCCTTCAGCAGTAGCATCTTAAAGCTCCACTAAAGAACAGGGGTTACAAACAAGTAACTTTCCTCACTACCTGAAATACAGACTCTCTTCGAGGACTGTTGCTTCCCAGGTCTCTCTGGGCAATGAGGACCACATCTCCAGGACTACTCAGTGCCTCACTTCCCATAGCAATCAGTGGAACACAAACAAATGCATTAGATCAATGGTAAATGGTAAAATGAAAGGTAGAACTGGTCCTTGACATTCTTCTGGTGTTTCTACACTGTTGAGAGACCGATTTCTCATTATTAACATCCCCCGAGCATGTTTTCTGTTGGTGGCAGTGAACACCAACTGACTATATTCACTAAGCAGCTTGGTCACATGTGCCCAGAACTGGACAGGCCCAAGCTAAAGTCATCCCACTGAAGTCAGTGAAAATATAATAAATTGGTGCACTGCGAGCTGTGTTAGTTGTGCGTTTGCTTCTTTGATGAAGGATACGAAGCTGCAAACTAAGCCCACTCAAGGGCATCTCTTTCAGCTTCCTCTTCAGTATTTTCCACGCTGCTCGTGTTTTAATCCAAAGGTAATGCCAAAAGAGTGACCATTTCCCTTACGTCCTCCTTCAGGTAAAATACAGGAGGGTGAAAGGGTGCTGATCCATGCCGGTGCTAGCGGGGTGGGAATGGCAGCTATTCAGCTGGCAAGGCTGGCAAAAGCTGTTCCCATCGTGACAGCAGGAACTCCAGAGAAACTGAAAGCAACAGCAAACGCCGGAGCAGCTGCAGGGTTCAACTACAAGACTGAAGACTTTAGTGAAAAGGTCTTGGAGTTCACCAAAGGTAAGAACCTCTGTGAAAGACAGTGTTAGGTTGAGGAGGAGTGCGTACCTCCTAAGGCTGGTGCACATACACACAGTTTCACCTCAGTCAATGAAGGAGCAGACAGGAATGGCCCCGTAGCTCAACCCAACATCCTGGTCAGACCAAGAATCTCTCTTTTCTTTTTGAAATTGTGCTGTTTTCTGCATGGCCTCTCTTTGGCTTTGTGTTCATTTGGGGCATAAGTATCGTGCCTGTGTTATCGTTGCCTCCACAAGGAACCGTGGGATCAAATCCTTGCACTTGCCTTTGGAAGTGTTTGAATGTGGGAACAAAAACTTAGTTCCTTACTGTTAGAAAAAATTAGTTTTTCTAAGCATTTGGGATGGTTTATGACAGAGTCTGCATCTAGATATCTATAACGATTAATTTTTTCGGCCTAATTCTAGGATTCCTTACAAATCACCATGCCAATCCCTAAATTCAGTAGAAAGAATTAAATGAGAATTCCAGAACAAGCTTTTATTTTTGCCTGAAATTATCCTACCTTTAATGCAACTCAACTCCGTTGCTGAAATCTTTTCTGTTTCTACTTGAGGTGGTGGAGTAGATATTATTTTAGATTGTGTTGGTGGCTCATACTGGGAGAAGAATCTCAGCTGCCTGAGTACTGATGGCCGGTGGATTATTTATGGACTGCTGGGTGGAGGTGAAGTACATGGAGATTTGCTCACGAAGCTGCTTTCCAAAAGAGGGAGCATCCAGACGAGTCTGTTGCGATCACGAGACAAGGAGGCAAGTAGTGGCTATCAAGAGTGTATGCAGTTTGAGCTTAAAATCAATGATAGTTTTGAGAGCTTTCTTTAGATTCCAGTGTTAAAGCAGAATCTGGTGCATTATTACCAAAAAAAGCACCACCTTAAGCTGTTACTGCATAATTTGGAAAGCACTGCAAAGTTAAGTTATAACTTTCCTTTTCTATTCTTAGCAAATACCCCCTTTTTACAACTACTGAATCAGAGAAATGATACCCAGGATTTCTTAATGTACTTCATGACTGCCACAATCTAAAGATTTGGCCTAAGGAAAAATAAAACTCAAGGGAACAGGCAACTTGATCAAGTCAGGACAGGGAGGGGAAGTCTCTATTCGATCATTTTTCAAAGCAGAGACTGAGGCCATTTGTATGCTCAAAAATTACCAAGGAAAAAAACACTTTATGTGGAAAATTCTTAGATACTACAGTAAAAGCCAGCAGTGCAGAGCCCTAGGATAGATTCTGTCCATGGTTTAATACATAATATTCTCAAGATTTTTATCAGTTTGAGTTTAAATGGTTCTGCACTGAGCTTATACACTTATTTTGGATAATTGAATTAAAATATAATAAATCCAAAGTTGCTTTTTTTCTTGTTTGTAATTTATACCTGTCAGATGTTTACATGTGCATCTCACTAAGAGAATGTCAGAAAATGTCTTCTGGAGAACTGTGCACATTTTGTATGCTGTGCTTAGAGGTACCTCTCTGAATGACATGACTGGAAATAATCTTCAAAGTGCTTTCATGTTTTTTCCTTCAGTATAAGGAACGGCTGGTGAAAGCCTTCACAGAAGATGCGCTGCCATATTTTTCTGGAGGAAGTTCCCCTCATCTCCAACCACTTGTTGACAGCGTTTACTCTCTGCATGACATTGCAGAGGCACATAGGTTCATGGAAGAAAATAAGAATACTGGCAAAATTGTCATCAAAATGCCTGATTCTTCTTAAGGAAAGGCCAACTGCCGTAGTTGCTTCAGGGACAGAATCATTAGGGGTGTTTGACAAGAAGAGCATTTGTGATTTCTGAGTCCAAATCCAAGGTGATTTATTGTGGGAGAATGCCAAAAAGGAGAGGTAAAGCAAAGCCTTATGGAATGCGTTTAATAAAAAGTTTCACATTGCAGCTCTAGCATCGGGTCTTGAACACGTAAAGAAAATGTCGTCGAGAACTGGTGTGGGGGGCAGCTCCAGGGATGGGGGGGACGTGGCCACTGACCCAAGGTTGGGGACACCTGGAGGAACTGAGTGCTCGTGGTTGGGAGGGGTGTAGGTTTTCCTGGATAAAAACCTGGCTGGATGGCTGGGCCTAAAGAGTGGTGCAGTTAACTCCAATGGGCAGCTGGTCACAGGGCTCAGTAGTGGATTCTGTCTGTCATTGACCTGGACAAAGGGGTTGAGTGCACACTTGGTAAGTTTGAAGATGAGGCCAAGGTTGACAAGACAAGGCCAGGCTGGATGGGGCTTTGGGCAACCTGCTCTAGTGGGAGGTCTCCCTGCCCATGGCAGGGGGGTTGGAGCTAGATGATTTTTAAGGTCCCTCCCAACCCAAACCCTTCTATGATTCTGTGATTCTGTGACACCAAGTTGGGTGGGAGCGTTGATCTGCTTGAGGGTTGGAAGACTTTGTAGAAGGCTCTGGACAGACTGGATGGATGGGCCAAGGCCAGCGCGATGAGGTTCAACAAGGCAAAGTGCTGGGTCCTGCACTTGGGTCACTACAGCCCCACGCAGGCTTGGGGATGAATGGCTGGAGAGCTGCCTGGCAGAAGAGGACCCAGGGGTGTTGGTCAACAGCCAGTTGAACATGAGCCAGCAGTGTGCCCAGGTGGCCAAGAAGACCAACAGCATCCTGGCTTGTATCAGGACCAGTGTGGCCAGCAGGACTGGGGCGATGCTGAGGTTCCACCTGGAGTGCTGTGTCCAGTTTTGG
>VXBW01007089.1:543556-558602 GCA_013400375.1 Thinocorus orbignyianus
TGGCGCGGCGGCGGCCCGGTCGTGGTCGGTGTTTCTTCCTCAGGCGGCAGCTCCCTCACTCCGGCCGGCGCCATGGCGATGCAAGCGGCGAAACGAGCCAACGTGAGTGATCTCCCCCTTCCACCTCCGCCCCGGAGGAGGGGTCCCCCGCCCGGGGCTGGGAGCAGGCCCTCCGGTCCGGCCTAGGCTCCTTCCGCATCCCTGGCCGAGGGAGCCCGGCCCCCTCCAGACAGGCCTCTTGGCTGACAAAAACACATTAATTTTGTAGCTGTGGAGGGTTTAAAGCGGAGCAGAGAAGCACACGTACATTCTCAGTGGTGTTAGTGCCAAGATTTAGCACTTAGGTTGCTGCTTTTAAGGTTTGAGGTGATTTTTCTAAGTTTAACGCACTGTCGGTTGTTTCTGCTTCAGATCCGGCTGCCGCCAGAAGTCAACCGGATCCTGTATATTAGGAACCTGCCTTACAAAATCACGGCGGAGGAGATGTATGATATTTTTGGGAAATACGGGCCTATTCGACAAATCAGAGTGTAAGTATTTTTTTTGAAAAGTTCAGGTTTTAATGTGCTTTAGTGTTATGTGTTATATCTCATTGTTCCTATTGCAGTAGGGAGCAACTGGGTTTTACAGCTGATAAATACACTTTAGCAGTATCTCCATGTGCCAGAGTTGGATGTGATGATAATTCTCTTACGTGTGAATTTGTTAGAAAATAACAAAAAGCTTAAATTTGATGTGAACTTAGGTAAGTTGGTAAAAAATATCAGAGACTTGCTCTCTTAAGTAAATCTTAAATACAGCTAACCTTTTACCTTAACTGAAGGTAAAAATAGAATCATAGAATGGTTAGAGTTGGAAGGGACCTTAAAGATCATCCAGTTCCAACCCCCCTGCCATGGGCAGGGACACCTCCCACCAGACCAGGTTGCTCAAAGCCCCATCCAGCCTGGCCTTGGACACCTCCAGGGATGGGGCATCCACAGCTTCTCTGGGCAACCTGTTCCAGTGCCTCACCACCCTCACAGGAAAGAATTTCTTCCTAATATCCAATCTAAATCTCCCCTCTAACAATAAGCAAGTACATCTGGTTCTCATGTTTAATGAGTATTGGATACTTAACTGCTGGAAAAATAGAGATGTTACTGTTGCTGCTGGGCCTGTCAACCAGAAACAAATATCAGAAACAGCCCTCTGTGTGTCAGATACAGCTTGTCCCTGAGCCATGTAGTCCATGGAGAATGGTGATCTGACTGTAACTTCACTTTAAAACATGTGGGTGTTGTCTGTCCATGTTTACAGCAAACTTGAGGTTCTTGTGTTCAGTTACTTCAAATACTGAAGACCCAAGCTCTTGAGCACTGTCTGAATGCTGTGGGCTAAACCATAATTTCAGCTGGTTGGTATTATGTTCTGCCAAGTTCCTAGCAGAAATTCCATAAGAGCTTTTGGGAAATGTATTAAGACTGATTGGAGTATGGACACTTATACAAAAAGAATTTTTTTCCCCTTCTGAAAAATACTTAGGAAGAGGAGAGGGAAGAAACAAAGCTTGGTGTTTAATACTTAAAAAGAAAGTGTTGTATTATATTTCAATAGATGTATGAATAGAAAGGAAATGTAGTTAATATTTGATATGGGGTTGGTTTTGAGCTGTTTTTATCCAGATGTTGGCAAAATGACCTGCAGTATCCCTGAGTTCTCAGCTAGGTTGCTGATCAGATGAGAGTAGAATATGGCTTTGTCATTTATACTGAGCTTCGTTTCTCCATGCTCTTAGACTGGGGCTGGTAATTAATCCATAATATGTTTAATTGTTTTAACTATGCAGGATGTAAATAGGTAAGCAGTTAAAGAGGTAGAACTTTACTACTTGAAATAAAAATGCTTGTTCCAGAACTGTAGTGATTAACATTGATTGTTTATGTATGGTTTAGAATCAAGGAGTTTTAGATCTAGAAGTCCCTTTGGTAAACGGGGGCAGGAGGAGATACTGTCATGGTTTGTTGGAATGTGGAGCCAGTGGGATCCCTCTCGTAGAGGGAAGGGCAACAGAAGTGACTGGGGAAGTGGTTAAAGGAACAAGGGACAGTATAAACTTACTGCTTGGCTAAATAGGTGAAATTCTTCACTAGGAAGCATGGGAACAGGTTGCCCCAAGAAGTTTTTGATGCCCTCTCCCTGGAAGTGTTTAAGGCCAGGCTGGATGGGGCTTTGAGCAACCTGCTCTAGGGTGAGGTGTCCCTGCCCATGGTAGGGGGGTTGGAACTGGATGGTCTTTAAGATCCCTTCCAACGCTAACTATTCTATGATTCTATGATAAAGGAGAACTAATATTGAAGGTTTCTGAAAATGTGTAGGTAGGAACAGCGTTCCAGTGGGACATAAAGAATTAAGGCCTAGCAGGGGAGCTTTCCAGCAGCGACAGCTCTCACATGTATGTCCAGCAGGGAGCTGCTGGCAGCTTCCCTGCTGATGGCTGAGAACTGCTGGTTCCTGTTGCTTTCCACAGAAATCCTGACATCATCATGAGACCAGGCATAACGTGGAACTGCTTTTGTAGTGACTTCTGTACTTTGTGCAGTTTTTATCCTGTTCTCCTCTTCAGTATTGTACACAGCCCAGTGTGGGTACGCGTGCTGTCGTTTGTCCTCAGGAGCTCTCTTAGAAGCAGGCACCATAGAGACAGTTACAGTGAACTTAATAATCAGAAGAACTATCTTTTAGCTGAAATTTTTTGGATTTGTACACTCTGCAACCTCTCTGGGCTCGTTAGTGTTATGTGCCCTGATGTGCCTCCTGTCCCTCAGGCAAAGGCAGCTGAATTGATGGTCCAACAAGCAATGGCCGTGTGTCTGACAGGGTTTTGCACCAGGAGGGCTCTTCTGACTCTCTCCAGTTGGCTTTTGATGTGCCCAGAGCTGTCTGCCATCCCGGG
The DNA here is from genome assembly GCA_013400375.1 of Thinocorus orbignyianus. Classification (NCBI taxonomy): domain Eukaryota; kingdom Metazoa; phylum Chordata; class Aves; order Ciconiiformes; family Thinocoridae; genus Thinocorus; species Thinocorus orbignyianus. The sequence goes on from VXBW01007089.1 coordinate 546,492, forward strand.
GAGACATCTGATCCAGACAGCCATTAACTGACAGCCTGGCCTTGTAATATTAAATAAAACAGGCTGGTTGCTGCAATAAAAACTTAAGGATTTTCCAGAGAGGTGACAGCCCCCGACAGCAACAGCTTCTGATAGTTGTTGTGGAGAGGTGAATTTCCCTTAAGGAGCATAATGTGGCACATGCCTCTCACATTTTCCTGTCATTTCTGACTCTGAACTGTTGAGTGGAGACTGGTGTGGAAAGCAGGGATTTATTTTACTATCTAGAAAATAATAATCATAAATTATTTATGAGTGGAGTTATATTAGTTAATCTAATCTGAGTCACTGCTAAAGACTAAAGACTCGACACTGTTCCACACGACATCCCTGTCTCAAAATTGGAAAATCACAGATTTGGTGGATGGACCACTTGGTGGATCAGGAACTGGCTTGATGACTGCACTCAATGGGTTGTGGTCAACAGCTCAATGTCCAAGTGGAGGCCAGTGACAAGTGGTGTTCTTCAGGGGTTGGTACTGGGACCAGTGCTGTTTAACAGCTTTGTCGGAGACGTGGCCGGTGGGATAGAATGCACCCTCAGCAAATTTGCTGGTGACACTAAGCTGTGTGGTGTGGTCAACACACTGGAGGGAAGGGATGCCATCCAGAGGGACCTCGACAGGCTTGAGAGGTGGGCTTGTGCAAACCTCTTGAAGTTCCGCCAAGCCAAGTGCAGGGTCTTGCACCTGGGACATAGCAATCCCAGTTACAAATACAGGTTGGGTAGACAATGGATGGAGGTCTTGGGTGTGTTGGTAGATGAGAAGCTCAACATGAGCCAGCAGTGCGCGCTGGCAGCCCAGAAAGCCAACCCCATCCTGGGCTGCATCAAAAGAGGTGTGGCCAGCAGGTCACGGGAGGTGGTTTTTCTCCTCTACTCTGCTTTTGTGAGACCCCACCTGGAGTACTGTGTCCAGCTCTGGAATCCTCAAGAGAAAGGACATGGACCTGTTGGAACAGATCCAGCAGAGGGCCATGAAGATAATCAGAGGGATGGAGCACCTCTGCTATGAAGACAGGCTGAGAGAGCTGGGGCTGTTCAGCCTGGAGAAGAGAACGCTCCAAGAAGACCTTATAGCAGCCTTCTAGTACCTGAAGGGAGCTCCAGGAGAACTGGAGAGGGACTCTTTGTCAGGGAGTGGAGTGATAGGACAAGGGGGAATGGTTTTAAATTGGAAGAGGGGAGATATAGATTAGGTACCAGAAAGAAGTTCTTTCCTGTGAGGGTGGTGAGGCACTGGAACAGGTTGCCTGGAAAAGTTGTGGATGCCCTGTGCCTGGACACTCCAGTCCCTGGGAGTGTCCAAGGCCAGGCTGGATGGGGCTTTGGGCAACCTGCTCTGGTGGGAGGTGTCCCTGCCCATGGCAGGGGGGTTGGAACTGGATGATCTTCCAACTCTAACCATTCTAAGATTCTATTTCTGGGTTTTTTTTGTTTTGTAACATGAAAACTGATCTTGCCTGCAGTGGAAACACACCTGAAACTAGAGGAACAGCCTATGTGGTCTATGAAGACATCTTTGATGCCAAAAACGCCTGTGATCACCTATCAGGATTCAATGTGTGCAACAGATACCTCGTCGTTCTGTACTACAATGCAAACAGGGTACGTACGCTCAGGGCTCTCTGAGTTACCTGTGAGCACAGCTGGAACCAGAACAAATTCCCATTTGAAAAGACAGTTGCTTGGGTATTTTAAAGAAACAAATCCAAACAGGTAGAGGGAATAGATGGGATAAATTTGCAGGATTTCATCCGTCCTTGGTGATTTGTATGCAAAAAAACCCCAAACCTTTGGACCAAGGGTGTAAAAACAACCTTTCTGGTGAGTGTTCTTTGGAGAATGGTAGCAGGGGCCTTAACATTGAACAGCTGCAAGAGGGTGTGAGGTCCTGTGTACAGGTGAAAATCTCTAGGTCTTGATGTTCTGCCTGTTGCTGAGGGTATCTGGGTGCTGTGGCACCAGCACATGTTCTCCATGGCTGGAACTGAGCAGCGCTGTTTGTGTGCGGTGTTGCTGTAGCTCATGGTGATGTTGGCTGCAGTTACTGGGAAATAACATGTCGTGAAAGATCTGAGAAGAAAAAAAAATAATCTCACCTTGTTTTCTTAATTACAGGCATTCCAGAAGATGGACACAAAGAAGAAAGAGGAACAGCTTAAGCTTCTGAAGGAAAAATATGGAATTAATACAGACCCACCAAAATAAACTGATCTGTTTTGGAAAACTGTTTTCAAGCCCTGCCGTTGCGTTCTTGAGCTAAACATGGGAATTCTCAGTGAAGTATAACTTTTATTTACTTTTTTAGATTTGATAAGCGGCGATTTGAGTCTTTAGATCTTCACATTAGAATTAAATAAATGCCAAACATTGGAAGATGTGACTTCAGTCAGCATACCTTGTTCCCAGTGATGGAGACGCAGCAGATCAGATGCAGTAAAATCATCTTCCTGTAACGCTGTGTTGTTACTGGGCTGATTAACAGCACACAAGGTCTTTGCTAGGTCTCCACCAGCCTTGGGCTGAGGTGAGTGGGAGCCACAGGAACGCATTTCACACCTTTCCAGCAGAGAAGACAGGACCAAAATGTGGGAGCAGGTGATGGCAGGAATTTTAGACACCTATAGCACAACTGTTTTCTACTCGGTGTGTTTGAGCTGTAATATATTTCATGTACATAAATTTTATAGCATCTGGTGGAGGAAAAGGAAGACACGTAATTTTTTTTGGCTTTTTTCTTTCTTTTTAAATTTTTTTTCAATACTTTTATCCTGTGAATAAAAATTAACGTGATAGAAAGGATGCATAACCAGGATTATTCTGGGAGAGGAGAAGAATAACCTCTGCCTCTGTTCTGAACTGGCTGGGAGTCCTGTGAAGGCTGGCAGTATCCTGCCTCCTGGGAGGATTTATTGGCTTGGATTTGATGTTTAACTCCCTGATAACTTCCTCTCGGATACGTTCAGCCGCTGCAGAGCATGGGCAGATGCAAACATACTTGTCCTGAGCATTTGTAAATTACAAAACTGAAATTAAGAGGATTTTTACAGTGTGTTATATACTGCCATAAAGGAACATTTCCGTTCTCTTATCTTTAGGAGTGTTCTGTTGAAATCTGTCACTTAAAAAAAAATCTGTTCTTGTGTTTTTTAGTAAAAAAATAAATGTGTGTCTACACAGTTATGCCTTTTTTTCTCCATCGAGGCTTGGTTTAGGCTGTGCTGCTTCTGCTGGTGACCTTTCATCCTCGATAGGAAGCAGTTTGTCACCTGCATGTTGGTGACAGGGATGGGAAGGTGTGGCGCCTCCGTCTCTGGGTGTATGTGGGTGTTTGGTGCCCGGGTGCTGGGGAGGCTGCCCAGCTGTGGTGCTGGTGTCCAGCTGGGGGGCTTGTTTCTGTGGGAGCATCTATGGAATCATAGAATGGTTAGAGTTGGAAGGGACCTCACAAGCGCAGAGTAGAGGGGGAGAATCACCTCCCGTAGCTTTTTAAAGGTTACAAACTGCCTCCCCCCATGTATATTTTCCCTTATATTTATTATTTTTCCTTATATTTATGCCAGTTATACACATGGACATGCCAAAACTAGGGTGAATGGGGCGGCTTACAGTTGCTGGGCATTTCGAAGTCCCCTGGCTGTAGCAGGAGCTGGAGGTGCTCATCACCACGCTGGATTTATGCTTCTAATAAATAATAACAGATGGTGGTAACAAAGTATCAAAGCACTAATAACGGTGGCCTCGTTCACAGCCCTATGCAAATACCACAGCGCTCCTGCCAACAGCAGAGCGTGGTCTCTGTTTTGATGAGGATTTGATGCTGTTTGAAAAACATATAGGAAAAGCAATTCTTCAGGGTAATAAGATTAATAAAAAATTCCTTCACTGAATCCTCAGGATGAGCAGCTTTTGATTTCTGCGAGAGCTCAGCTGCTGCCTTTCATTAACTATTCCATTTCATACTTTCTCTTCTTCTGCCCGTTCGGGGCTTTCCGTGTCCCTGCACGTGTTAAATGAAATAATAATTTGTACCTGCCTGGCAGAGGGAATGGGAATGGAATGCCCGGGGGACTGTTCTGATGAGGTCTGCTCAGGATTTTGTTTGAAATGTAATATCAAAGGAGGGGGAAATGAGTGGGGCTGGATGAATGGCAGAGGGGACAGCAAATAAGGCAGATGTTCCCAGCCTCGGACGCTGCCTCTGCGCTGGTTTCTGTGTGCTCGCTTCCCATTTCATTTTTCAGGAAGTAGGGCATGAAATGAAGCCTGGAAGGTCTTTTTTTTCTGTTGTTGTTGTTTCCTTGATGCTGTTTGGAAATTAGTAACAAGAGCATATCTGATTACACAGGCAGTGGTAGTAAATTTTTTCCAATCCATTCTATAGTGGCAATAATTATATGTACCGTGTTGATCGATGACACAATTAAATAAATTAACGCATTTGCAGTCGAATAAAGAGCTGAAGATTACATTTCCTTGAAGACTTAATTTCCCTAAGTATCACAAAGCACAATTAGTTTCCCTTTCTGATTTTTTGGGGGTTTGAGTGTGTGTGTTAATGAAATTGGCATGAAAAATGTAATAACTGCTGCTTCCAACAAAGGTCTCTGCAGTGTAAAGGGCGACGGGAACGAGCCAGAGCTTCATCAAGCAGCTGTAATGAGGATTTTACAGACTCAGGAAGGGCCAGGCTGTGCTGCTGAGGACAAACGGGAGGTGTGGAGCAGAGAGAGGCGATGAGACCAAGTGGGATCAGCCCTCACAGCCCCGCAGGAAGGTGTGTGTCACCACTGAGAGCCCCGGCTGCTGTGAAGGGGCAGGGCCATGTCCCACCTAGTGCTCCAGGCACAGCAGATGCCAGCAGCAGGACCAAGAGATGATGGAGGGACCACGTGGCTGTTGCAGCTACGCTGCGTCATCGCTGGTCGCTTTCCAGGCATTCCAAAAAAGTCCCAAATCCCATCTCTTACAGGGTTTTTCTAGTTATTTTTAATTAGCAACTAACTTGAACTTCAGAGCCACGTGCTGAGTCGACCTGTGTGTGACGGGGTTATGTGACACTAACAGGCACCCGCAGGAGCTGTGGTGTGTCCTGCTGTCTGGGGCAGTGGCAAAGGAGACCAGGGCTTTTAAAAAGAAGTCCAGTCTGGGACTTCCCAGTGCCTGCTGGTGATGTGATTGTCATCCTGGGAGCTTGATACAGTTTTGTATATACTGTATCTATTTCATTATTTTCTTCTTTTTTATTTTTAATATTAATACTTCATTAAAGTAGTTTAGTTCATTCTAAACTTCTAAATCTTCTTATCTCTTTCTCTCCTCTCTTTAAGGTGGAAAGCGGAGCAGGGAGGAGGAGGGGAAGGGCAATCAGTCTGGTTTTTGGTCAATTCAGCCAAAACCATACCACCTCACCAGGAGGTATCACCTGGAGACACCTACATTGAGCTCTCCTGGTACCTGTGTTTAGGGAGGAGTGTGGCCAGTAGGTCGAGGGAGGTCATTCTCCCCCTCTGCTCTGCACTGGTGAGGCCACAGCTGGAATATTGCATCCAGTTCTGGGCTCCCCAGTTCAAGAGAGACAGGGAACTACTGGAGAGAGCCCAGCGTAGGGCAACAAAGATGCTGGAGGGATTGGAGCATCTCCCTGATCAGGAAAGGCTGAGAGAGCTGGGACTCTTTGGCGCGGAGAAGAGAAGGCCGAGGGGAGACCTTATTAATGCTTATAAGTATCTGAAGGGTGGGTTGAAGGAGGATGGAGCTGGACTCTTCAGTGATTCCCAGTGACAGGACAAGGGACAATGAGCACAAGCTGGAACATGGGAACTTCCATTCCGATCTGGGTAAAACCTTCACGGTGAGGGTGCCAGAGCCCTGGCAGAGGCTGCCCAGGGAGGGAGTGGAGTCCCCTTCTCTGGAGACCTTCAAGCCCCACCTGGATGCAGTCCTGAGGGATGTGCTCTGGGCAACCCTGCTTTAGCAGGGGAGTTGGGCTGGGTGATCTCTAGAGGTCCCTACCAACTCTGACAGTTCTGTGATTCCATGGTTCCTGAGACCTTCCACTGTGCCATCTATCACACAGCAGTGCATGGAATTATGTGCATTTCACGTAAGAAGAGAAAGAAATAACAAAAAGAATGGATTGATGATTGTTTGAAGTACTTCTGCGCCAAAAAGAATTCCAGCAGCCTGAGGAAAGCAGAAAAACAGGGACCAGAAAGTGTAAAGTATCAAGATTTTATTGTTTTATATATATATATACTTCTAATTCTTAAATGAGACAGTATATCTTCAAACAGCAGCAAGCAGAACGTACAAGTTGAGGAAAGTGGCAGCGCAGGTAACGGTTTGGCTAATGCCCGTTCATGTACGAGGCGTACATGGGAGTTTTATTTTTCACTTTGAGCACCGTCTGTGGTTTGTTTTTTTGTTTTTCTTGGTTTAAGTGTACAGTAAGGCAGTGGTTTTTCAATAAGGAATATATATATATATTTATATTTATATATATTTTGAATCGTCACTGTGAATTCTTCTTCCATGCAAATCAAATAAAATGTACAACTGGAAAATGTTACAACGGTCGATATTTTTCCCGAAGCAAAGCTCCTGATAAAAGGCAAATACGGACACCACGAAGTTATAAAAGAGAAGGAAGGTGTAAGGAACCCAGGGGCTGATGCTATGGACAGGAGAGCATGAGTGAGGAAGAGTGGGATTCCAGTGGAGGGCTCTCCCGCTGCTGACGAGGCGGGAGGGAAGGGATGGTTATTAACAGATGTCTCCAGCCAACGCCCCACAGAAGATTTCACTCTAACCTGAGGAGCTCCACGTCAAAGAGGAGAGTGGCGTTGGGAGGGATGACCCCGGGGTGGCCTGTGGCTCCATAGGCCATCTCAGGTGTGCAGGTCAGCTTCGCTCTTTGTCCTAAACTCATCTGGGGTTTGGATGTTGGAGAAAGGAAGAGAAGACAAAGAAACCAAGCAGTGTTAGGAGGAAACCAAAGAAAAATCGCTACGTGGCAGATTTACAGAATCAAGGAGAGTTGGGACCATTGGGGTGATCTTTGGGCTCTTGAAGAAAGCTGAAGCTGCTGCAGGTTGCTGCCTGCCTTGCTTAGAGGTAGCTCTCCTGACTCTGGCTTCTCACAGCAGTTCTCTAAGTCACCAGAGCTGGTCTGGGAGTCACACACAGTCACGCATGGCCTGGTCCATCCTGCCTAGGCTGGAGCCAGCTGCAGGAGGTGTGTGTGCCTTCTGTGGAGCACGGGGTACATCTGACACCATCAGTGGGTGCTAGGAAAAGGCTCCCAGTAAGAGGTGGGACCAGAGCTTTGGATTCACAAGAGATCGGTGCCGAAACACAGTTCAGTTCAACTTCTGAAAAGCATCCAGCCACATTTTTCCTGCTTCAACCAGGACCAGGGAGAACTTCAAAACCACTGCTCAAACATTAACACTGTAGGCACCCCAATTCCTGCTGCTGGGCAGGTGCAAATCAAGGGCTGATGCGATCCTACTTAAATAAGAGGTGCTTATTTGCCTGAATGTAGCCCGAGCCCAGGGGCAGACATCTCACCTCAGGTGCTGCTCATTCAGACAGAGAGCCCTTGTCCCTGGGATGGACAGAAACACTGATTTTCTTTCACTCCAGACTAGCTCTGGAGGTAACAGTGCTCCTCAAGGTTTGGAGTATCAAGATTCAAATCCCTGCTCTTCCAATGGAGTATTTTTGGGGTGGAGCACTCTCAAACTGCTATTCAAGCACCACAGGCTGGTGACTGAATATTCATTAGCTGAGAAATAATCCCTGACTTGAAGCAGTGATTTTTAACTCTGAGCTCTCTCCCAAGATCGGGCACATTGCTAGACTACAGATTAGGCAGTATCTCCTCTTGGATTTTGTTCAGGTCCCATAAAATAAGCCAAAGCTTGAGCTTCGATCACTTTTGGGAGAAGAAAAAGGTGAATATGAACTTTCCCACATTGTGGGAGTATTTATACAATAGGCCTGAGGGTATAAAAATCATAGAATCACAGAATGGTTTGGGTTGGAAGGGACCTTGAAGATCTCCCACTTCCAACCCCCCTGCCATGGGCAGGGACACCTCCCACCAGAGCAGGTTGCCCACACCCCCACCCAGCCTGGTTTTGGAACACCTCCAGGGATGGGGCAGCCACAATTTCTCTGGACAACCTGTTCCAGTGTCTCACCGCCCTCATAGTGAAAAATTTCTTCCCCATATCTAACCTGCATCTACTTTTTCACAGCTTGAAGCCATTACCTCTTGTCCTATCACAACAGGACCTGCTAAAGAGTCCATCCCTCTTTCCTGTAGCCCCACTTCAGATACTGGAAGGGGCTGTAAGGACTCTCCAGAGCCTTCTCCAGGCTGAACAAGCCCAGCTCTCTCTCAGCCTGTCTTCCTGCCCCCTGCAGGGTTTGTGTGGGGCAGGGTGGCTGCTGCTCTGATGGGTCCCCACAAGCCAGAGACCTGGTACCTCACGGATGGGTTTCAGGCCTGGGCCAACCTCCAGCTGTCAGAAATGGAGCGGGGAAATGCAGCCGCTGCTGACACCTGACAGTCGCTAAGCCAAGGTTTGAGCAATCACACTGAACTGGCTTCTTCCAAGTGTTCTGTGGCAATCACATGCCCCGAATCCCTCAAAAGGCCGGGGTGGAAGGAGACAGCCGCACACTCGGCTTCAGACAGCAGTCCACTAGGAGGAGCAGGAGGGCAGCGAGTTGCCACGCTGATCACTGTAACGGCTTTTGGCCACTTCTTAATTAAGGGACAGGAGATGGAGCAAGAGCAGTCAAGGAAGGGATAAACCAGTTCACCCAGCCCTTGTTGCCACTGCTTTATCTGCACTGACTTCTGGTTTCTACAGCACACTGGGGTCCTGAGCTCCTCTTAAGCCTTACTGCAAAGTAAATAATCAAGCAGAGAATCTAGGATTCCTCAAATGGACTTCTCCTTCTCTGGTTGGAGAGAAGGGAATGCTCGCATTGCTTTCTCCATAAGACTGGAAATTATTTTCTCTGCCATCCCTCTCTGGGAAAGCACGGTTGCATCATTCCTCAGTGGATTGTTTCTTAGTCACCTGAGGTTGCCCAGAGAAGCTGTGGGTGCTCCATCACTGGAGTTGTTCAAGACCAGGCTGGATGGGGCTTTGAGCAGCCTGGTCTGGTGGGAGGTGTCCCTGCCCATGGCAGGGGGTTGGAACTTGATGATTTTTAAGGTCCCTTCCAGCTCAAATCATTCTGTGATTCTATGATGACAGGAAATACCATGCTCGAGTGGGCTGCACTTGCAGAAAACCACTCTGTACCCTACAGAAACACTACGGTTTCCACTTGGTCTTGTCACCATCACACCGGCCATTGTGATTCTGTAATTACTATGATTCTATGATTCCATGATTGCTGTGCCCATACACCCCTCAGCTGGCTTAAAGTTCATAGAATCATGGAATGGTTAGAGTTGGAAGGGACCTTAAAGATCATCGAGTTCCAACCCCCTACCATGGGCAGGGACACCTCCCACCAGACCAGGTCACTCAAAGCCCCATCCAGCCTGGCCTTGGACACCTCCAGGGATGGGGCAGCCACAGCTTCTTGGGGCAACCTGTTCCTGTGCCTCACCACCCTCACAGGAAAGAACTTTTTTCTGGTATCTAATCTAAATCTCCCCTCTTCCAATTTAAAACCATTACCCCTTGTCCTGTCACTAGACTTCCTGACAGAGTCCCTCTCCAGTTCTCCTATAGCTCCCTTCAGGTACTGAAAGGCTGCTAGAAGGTCTCCTTGGAGTCTTCTCCAGGCTGACCAGCCCCAGCTCTCTCAGCCTGTCCTCATAGAAGAGTCAGAATCATTTCAGTTCAGCCAGAATCATTTCTTCTTACCTGTGTAACACCTTCTTCAAATCCTTTAATGACTTCTTGCCTGCCGATCTTGAACCTGAAAGGCTTGTTTCTGTCTCGGGAGGAATCAAACTTCTTTCCATTCTGCAGCATTCCTGCCAAAACAAGACACACAGTTTCAGTCCGAGCTGCGTCTAAATTTTAAGTGCTGGAGGGGAGGGAAAAATTAATGCCTCGGTCCCATCAGCTGCTCATTTCCATTTTCACTTTGAAGCCTCACCCAAAGTGGGTAAGGAAGAAGAGTCAAATGCAGGGCACCATATTGTTTCCTTGGCTTTCTAGTAATTTAGGCTCTAAAATGGAAATCCGTTTGTCACAGTATTCTTAACTCAGCAGGTTACAACTCCCATCATACCAGAAGTTGCACGGACACACAGAAGAGCTGCTGCTCGCACAGTGGAGCTTCCCACCTCCAAGGCAAGGAACAAGTGGGAAGCGGCAGAAGAGAGAATCCTGAGGCAGGTGCCTGACACAGGCCTGCTCCTAAACACACAATAAAAGCCCCCTAAAACAACCCTACAGACAAAGAAACCCAATTTAACATGAATTTGACTGGGCTTACTTCTCCTTAAATACTTACTGTTTATTTTAAGGTATTCTTTTAACAGCATAACTAAGTAAAGGGAGTAGCCCTGGTGTGGACCATGTTGGGGAAGCAGAGTGTAACCCTCTGTGTGGCCAAAGCTCACCACAGCCAACACCTCAGAGGGTGGGGATGTAGGTTCAGGTCTGGGAACTCTTGAGCCAAATTTGCTGCCAGTTAAGGTCCTTTGAGATGTTCCTGCAAATTTATAGCAGAGTACCTAGAGCTTGGTCCCTTGGACTGTTGACCCTCCCTACTTGACTTACTCCAGAGTGTGAGAATAACGCACATCATTACACAAATGTGGCTGTTCCACACCATGCGTGGGGAAACTCCTACACACCCTTACAACTTTACAACTGCACGTATCTCCTCCTCACACAGAAAGAATGGAAAAGTCATTTAAAAAAAAAATTATGAAAACAACAAGGACATTTATATGAATGCTCTACTACCCTCGTTCTTTGTATTTCAACCAGCCGCGACAGAGTCCCCAGGAACACCTCACTTACTCCCTTTGATGGGCACAACACACCATTTCAACCCGTATTTTATGAGCACATGCCCAGATTCTACAGCAAATGGCTAAACCTTCCCGGAGCACCACAACCCAAGCCATTCCATGATTCTCTGATTGGGTATTTGCATTCTCTTTTTGAAAAAATAGTGGGTAATTACGTAGCTTTCAGCTTAAAAGCACCTGGTAATTGCTCTTTCAGGATGTTATACTGTGCCTGTTGCAAAGTTGGGCTGATATTTATATATTAGCATAAATCCTTTCTTTTTAAGGCTGTGGTGCCAGTGTTCTGAGCATGTACCATGGCTCTCCCATGCAAGATGCTGTACAAAGACAAGTTCATTAATAAGCAACTATCTCTGGTTGAAAACAACATTATCAAGTGCAGCTTTGACACAAAATGCTAAGAAATACTGCCTTTCTGATCCAATCTGAAAAATACAGACTTACTAGTTTCTTTTCAGCACAGCAGCTATATTACCTAGACCAGCTTGATGTACAAAGCTTGTTTTTCAGTGAAAACCATCAGTTATTGGCCAAACAACAACAAAAGGCGTCTTTTGCTTGCTTAGAAAGTCTGTGTTATGAATCAAAGATAAACTGGAACTGTTGGAACAGGTCCAGCGCAGGGCCACCAAGATGATTAGAGGGATGGAGCAGCTCTCCTATGAGGACAGGCTGAGAGAGCTGGGACTGTTCAGCCTGGAGAAGAGAAGGCTCCAGGGAGACCTGAGAGCAGCCTTCCAGGATCTGAAGGGAGCTCCAGGAGAGCTGGGGAGGGACTCTTCATCAGGAAGTCTAGTGACAGGACGAGGCGTAATGGTTTTAAATTGGAAGAGGGGAGATTTAGATTAGATACCAGAAAAAAGTTCTTTCCTGTGAGGGTGGTGAGGCACTGGAACAGGTTGCCCAGGGAAGTCGTTGATGCCCCATCCCTGGAAGTGTTTAAGGCCAGGCTGGATGGGGCTTTGAGCAACCTGCTCTAGGGAGAGGTGTCCCTGCCCATGGCAGGGGGATTGGAAGTGGATGATCTTTAAGGTCCCTTCCAACT
>VXBW01007089.1:558811-641482 GCA_013400375.1 Thinocorus orbignyianus
TTGAAGTATTTGATCTTAAATTTAAATGGCAGTCCTTCCTCAGAGCAATTTTATTTTTAAACCCGTCGTAAAACCTTACGATTCTATGAAATGGAAGGAGACTATTACAGAATCCCAATATTTAATAGTTTTAATATTAAAACTTAGTACTGTCATTACATTCTGCGTGTTCAAAGCAGGATGCAAACATTAATTATCCTGCACAGCAACCCAAGGAGGCAGAAGAAGATATTTATTATAAAATAGCCTCAGTCTGGAAGTTCAGATTGAGATGCAAAGTTCCAAAACGCCTCCGCAAGTTTTCACATCATTTTGTAACTAAATCCTCCTAAAACACTTAGCTTAAAGGTCTAATGGTTCACTAAATGCCACACATCAAACTGGTGGTGGAATCAGAATTAACTCTTCACAGACCCTGACAACAGCTACTGGACAATGTTTCTCACTTAAAATCACGTTTCTACCTGCCCATGAGCTTGCAGCCGAATACATATCATATAAAAACTCCCATTTCACCATCAAAAAACTATAGGAGAAAATCCCTGCAGAAGAAAACAGGCTGCTTCTGTGTTTACAGCAATACCCTGTTTTCAGCAAGGGCTAAAATTCATCAGGCGATGAATTCCGAAACGTAACCTCCTCTTGTCACGACCCCACCTTATTGCTCTTGGAGGACACGCTGGGATTCAAAGAGTCAGACGTGTCCGTGTTCACCAAAGCTCTGGCAGGAGGGTCAGTTTTTATATGACTGCCCTTTAAACGCTCCTCTAGTTTAGAAATGAGTCAGAGTCCCCGTGTGCCCTGGAGAAGTTCCGATCCGGATTTAGATCTGAACTTTAGATCTTTTTTATCTCTATTTCTGAAAGTTAAGAGTCGACTGTTCAGGCCCCCGGGAGCTAAACCAGCATAATGTTTTATTTTCTCTCTTGCTAATGCATCCATTGATTTCCTTTTTGTGGGGAAAAAAAAAAGAAAAAAAAAAGAAAGAAAAAAAAAAGATTTGGTTAATATTCTTCCACAAGGACGGATGCTCATCTTCGGCCTGTGAGCACCTTTATTTATCTAGCTAACAACAAGGAGGAAAAAAAACCCACAATCTGGAACTGAAAAACGACGTTGTTTTGCAAAGTCAGGACAATCAATAAGACTTTTGACTGAGCAAGGACATCCAGATGCCTACAGGCTCACTGGTGATAACCTCACAGCTGATTTGAAAGGTTACAATCACTGTATTAAAATAATTAATGGTACAAACTCAATTATCAGAATGGCTTTGAAAACATTCGGATTTACAAAGTGTCCAAATGAATAACTAGGTTTTACAAGTTAGCTGGCTGTAGAAAAGATGTTTCAGAGCGTGGGTCCTGCTGAATCACTGAAGTTCAGCTCATTGACTCACAAAATCACAGAATGGTTTGGGTTGGAAGAGACCACAAAGATCATCCAGCTCCAACCCCCCTGCCACGGGCAGGGACACCTCCCACCAGAGCAGGCTGCTCCAAGCCCCATCCAGCCTGGCCTTGAAGCTGAAGATCAAAGAGCAGACAAGTCGTTTTGTTAACAAATCTGAGTAGGGATCCACCTAAACTGCCAAAAAAACCCCAATGCTGCTTGGGCTAAACCAGCAGCAAAAACAAACCTTCAGTCTGGGTTTAACAGCTATTATTTCTTATTAAAACATAGGTGTGTCTGCACTGCTCTTTTAACCTGAACTAAGTAACAGAGGTCAGTCAGCCCCAGCGAGGATCACGTCATTGAAGTCTGTTTCCTAAGGGCAGAGGGCTAATCATGCTGTCTCTACTTGCCTAATTACTCCCGGATTTTTTAACCAATTTCAACTAAGTTTGACAGAAGAGTAGAGTTCATACTGACATGAAAATCCTATGCATGTAACAAAAAGAAATTGGTGTAGCAAGAAGATCCTCTAAGTGCTTCTGCCAAGAGAAAGGCTCAATCTTATTTGCTACCACAGAATAATTGAGGAGAGGTCAGGCAGGGAAAGACATGAAAGCTGCAGCCAGACACAGCTGAACTTTCTTTTTATCAGAGGGTTCCTTCATCTGAGAATGATTTCACCTGGGAATTCAATCAACCACCTAACACAAATCCCCAGCTTTTCAGACACCCAGCTCACACCTGTAGTCCCAACAAAACCGTGCACACAAGCACCCCAAACCAGTGTCTGTACAGATGGATGGAGAGCGAGAACACAGAAGGCCCTCCACAGATAGTCTGTCAAGTTTACATGTTTGAACCTAGAAATGTATGTATAAAATGCCACAGCCACCTGGAAGGTAGAAACTGCGTCTCAACCTGTCATCTAGGCTGCTTCTACAGTTGATGGAGAAAGGGTGTCTCCAAGAACGAGTCATCCCACCTAGATTTAGTCGTTAGAACCGCAATAACCTCCTGGAATTGTTTACTATTCTCAGTCAACTACTACCTTATGAAAGTTAAGAAGTTAACAACATGAATTTTAAATCCTTGACCACCAGCTCTGTTTAGGGCCCTAGTGAGGAGGTGTTAACTCATCTATCCGTACCTAAACAAAGTAGACCAAATTGCATCCCAGGCTTCACTGGCTCTAGTGTTCACTGAATTATTTCTCTTTGCAGCACGTTCTGGGAATCAGAAGATGGAGATCCTAATCCAGGACAAACTCCTTGATTGCACTAGTTGCTCTCCTTTTATTCTGTTGAATGGGATTCACTCACCTCACAAGTATTAAGGGGATAAGGTGACTTTCAAAAAAACCATCAGCATTCACCTGCAAAGTATTCTACTACCTTATCTTTCAAATTGCAGTTACCTACAGAACGTAAAGACCATACATTCTTGAAGCTTTACATAAAGACCATACAGTCGCTTGAAGACAGCGACTTTCTGAACGTACCTTGGCAGCAGAAAGAGGGGCAGACACCCAGAAGGTGTTTCCAGGACACTCTCCTGTTTCATGTTACGTAGACCAAGGGGTTCCTCAGGACATGGACTATATTTTGACGCCCTTTAATGCCCCCCTTCCCAATCATGCCTTGTAATAAATCTGTGCTGTTAGAAACTCATCATTTGGTCTGGTTCCCAGGACTCCAAGAGGCAGCATTTGCTGCAGTTAGTGCTGCTGGGGGTTAAGAATTTTTGATCTCAAGTGTTTCTATTTTTCCTTAAAATCTATATTTTCTAATATCAAAATAAGTCAATAGTTTGTTGGGAGACTTTCATACAGGCTAGAAATTCTTATTTCGCCCCCCTTCATAACCAGTAACTATTACTAATAAACACTTTTAGTCTGAGATGTATTATTGGGAAGTTTCTAGAAACAGTACAAAAGGTGTCAACATTGACACCTTCACAGAGTAGAGAAGGAGACAGCAAAGCAGAGGAGTTTGCTGTAATCACACAGGAGTGGTGGGAGAAAACACCCAGAAAATCACAAATCACATCCTGGGCTGGTTTACACCAGCCAAACTCTAGTGATTTCAGTGGAGTTATTTGTATTTTACATTAAAATAGATCAGTGCTCTTCAGAACTCACTGTTGCAGTAAAGCAGGACAACTCCTCCACGTTCCGTGGTGTGCCCCCATAGCTTGTGGCCGAGTCTCCCCTACCACACCTGAAACACTTGTGGTTTCCCACCAGGAACAAGAACAGTTCCTATACGCCTCAGTGTTAAATGGAGGGATGAGGGCATCACATTCCCAGGCAAATCCAGCGGGTGCCTTGGGTTTCTGCTTCCCAGGGAAATGCCTAGAGGGCATAATATGCCTCAGCTCTCCAGGTCATTCCATCAGAATTCAGACCTGCATAAGGCAGATACCTCACACCTCTCACATCTTCATTTGTCATTTCATGAACATGTCAACATACAGTTCATTGTTTTACACTTTTTCATCATATCAACAGCTCCCTGTAACCCATAGTTAGACCTGGCCATGAGCCTCCTTCCAAACCACCACGCAGTAAGTAACGCACACCTCTGATTGCCTTCATTTGACTTCCACAGCAAACTCTTTTTCCAGACAAATTTGTCATCTCATCAATTTTATTGATGAAAATTGTTTCCATCAGAAATGATGACCATTGTAATGGCAATAAAGCAGAAGTGTTGAATGTGAGCTGGAGGATGCTTCCATTGCCTACGCTAGGATTGAGTTGTGGGCCATGCTACCGTGGACGTTGGCAACTGAACTGAGGAGGGAAGGACAGCTCCTCAAGGAAAAGGTTCAACAGCAGAGGTTTAGTACCACCATAAACACAAACCCATGTTTCCGGAAGAGATAAAAAAAAAATTGCTGGCTTAGACTGTATTTTTCTGAGAGTTTCCAGCCACTTAAGAAAAAATGATTAATCTTTTTAAGGGAATTTTCAGGCTAGAGGGATAATAGCTGAAGAGTCCGGGCGGTGCATCTCTGTGGCATAGCAGCTCTTCACCACAATTTTTTTGTGGTGTTGTTTAAAAAGGCATCAGCAATGATTTGAGTGTGCCATTTGTTGCCATGACAAACAATCACAGGCTCCAAGTACAGAAAGGGGAAAGGGATAGCGGTGGTGGGCATTGCTTCGTTCCTGGTACCGCAACACACTCCAGTAAGGGCTGATCTTTCCAGGACAGGCAGCCTCGCTGCTTCATTTTCCCCATGTATTATATACTCATATATCTTTAATGTGGAGTAAGAGCAATACAATCAATTATTTATTACGCAGCTGACAGCATGCAATGAAGACCCAACAGACAACTACTCAATAATGCATTACCATGCACTATATATCAGTGTTGCCTACAACTACAAGACAGTATGAAAGAGCCTTGCACTTAGCTTGACTTCACAGCCAGGCAAATTACAGGCAATTGTCTAGTTCACTCCACTGAAAGACATTATTCTGTCCTAACGGCTTCGTGGATTTGCATCTTTTTAAAAGAAAAGAAAAAAATAGATTCAGCTTCAAGGCAAATATGAGGCTCCATAAGCATATTCTACATGAACTGCAAGGAGACCAAAACAATTCCCCTGGTATCCTGTTGCCTTTAAACAGTCATTTTATTTTAAGGTTTGATCCCGTTTCTGTTACGAAGTTCAGCTGTAAAATATACATGCTCTGCGGCATAAGGCAAATTTCATTTTAATAAGCATGAAAGAATCAGGTCAATTTGGGCATGCTAATGAGAGGGCCAATACATGTCTAAGGCAACGCTGTAGAAAGAACACACTACAGAAATGCTTTGCACCTCTTGCATCTCGACCCCTAAATACCATAATACCATGGTTCTGGAGGGAGAAGGAATGTCCCTGACTGGGGTAGGTCCTTCTGGTCCTCTAGTACCAGCCAAGAAGCACAAAAAGCAACTCAAGAGCACGGCTGTAATACAAGAAAGATTTTTTTGGCAAGATTTCCCACCCAAACACATACAGCAGAGCTTGGCCAAAGAATTCTGGCCATCTGGTGCACCAAGATAATAGGGCAATATAATGAAGCTCTTTTGTTTTTTCTTCTCTGTTTCATTCTCAGTCTCCTCCTGTGCCACAACACACATAGGTATTTCCTTCCTCCCTATTTTTGTTTCATGGTAGCCTGTTCAACAGTGATATGGGTTTGGGATTTTAGCCTGTAGCACATACATGAATGTGCATATGATCTTCCACTGGGAAGTTTCGCACTTTAGTCAGGGGTTAGACCTCACTGAAATAGGTGAACATGAAAACTGTCTTTGAGTGTACAGAACAAGAAAGGCTCAAGATAGGTCACCAAAGCTTCTGAATACAGATCTGGGAGCATGGAAAAACATCACAGAAAGCAGAAAAGGATATTCAGGATCTTCAGACATTTCTTGGGAAAGCCCTGAGCATGGCGCTGAGATCACGAGAGAAGGGTTTGAGGAGAATAGAACCAGCTTTCCTACTAGTTAATTCCTCCTCTGCTCAGGAAGGGGGGATGTTGAGTGATCTGCCAGAAGAAACACCTTCCCGACCCAATATAACAGTACTGCATCAGCAGTTAGGTGTGCTTTAATGACGAGCTGTTCCCAGATGGAGCATCCTTTGATTTTCAACTGGGTAGACTTCCAGTATGTGCCTCCACTTGCTTATGGATAAAATCTGTGCTGAAATCTTAATTTATCACTTCTGATTCCCTTGGCTTAAGATAGCAACAGCCTAGTGACAAAACCACCCATCTCTAGTAGGGCATTGGATTAAGAGGCTATCTATACCCAGAGACAATAAATTTGAACATGAAAAAGTATATTCTTAAAGTGTTGTCACTTAACACCACGATGTTAAAATGGTATGTTGGCCTTTGGGGCATTTGGACCTGAAAAATAACATTTCTCCCCAAATTCCTTGTGAATGAATGCTCTTTCTCTCACATAGGGCCCTATTTGCTTGGCTCTTTATCATATTCAACTTTCTTAATGCATAGCATGGCTATACCTCCTTGACAGAGGAGTGTTTTATTGAAACTCGTCTTGACAAACACAGTAAACATCTAACACCATGTGAAGGACGTAGCGGCTACGCCGTTCTCTAAATAAGAAGGAGAAAAAGAAAAACATCCTTGGAAAAAGAGACACAGACACAAGATGCAACCAGAGAAGAAAACATGGTTTATAAAAATGGGTGTTGGCTGAGCCATGTAAGCAGGCACAGTCAATATGCCAAGATTACATATACTCTAAATAAGGCAGAGGCGGACATTGCAATTTCATCCTGATCTCATATGTACATAAAACATACATAATGCAGGAGTCAAACGCTTTTTATCTGGGGTATCCAATTTTTTTTGACCCAGACTGGTCAGACATTCCTGTAATGTGTCTTATTTTAGAGCTGTGGTATAACCTTCCTGGCTGGCGTTATGCAATATCCCCTCCCTTCACAAGCCTCCAGAGAATTCCTGGGGAATTCTCTCCTCTCGTCTGCGATTCCACGTGGGAAAATGAGACATGACTTCACTGGCACCAATTTGGGGCCACCATGGGGCCTTGCTTCAGTATAACACAGAGTTTCCAGGGCAATCAGGTGAAACACACTGCTGTTTCACTCAAGGAATGAGTCCCTTGCTCAAGAATGGAGAAGGACAGATATCTAGATGCTGCACACTCTCCATTGACAGACCATAGATTTCTAGGTAGCTAAAGAGAGTTAATTGTACACAAAATGACTTGGTCACAGTCAAGATTAGTGAAAAAGTACAGTTTAAAACCAAGTTGGTTTTGGTTTGTGTACCAAAGGCCTTCTTGTGGATTATGCTGCCTAAGGTTCATTAGACTTTATGACCACAGAAGTCATGTACTGTACAGTAACCATGCAGTAAACGTGCTGTAGGGATACCAGAACATCAAAGCCACCTCTAGCCTTTCAGAATGACTCTGAAAAGGGTTTATGGACAAGTTACGTATCGGGTAACCCTCATTATGTTCTCAGAAGTTCATGAGCATTAGCATTTTGCTAATCAGTCTTCACCATTTGCTGCAACACTCCAACGAAGGGATGTCTTATTCAGATACCATTATTTTTCTAGGTTGCCCTTTTAGAAGATAAACGAGATACACTCACCAAAGGAACAAATCTTTCTATAGACATGTATCTGTTCTTCCCACCTATGAGGAATGCACCTGCTTTCACACAAAAGAGTATTTTTGCAGTATTGTTTTCCATTGTTTTCCATGTAAAATGTGGTTTACATCCTCCAAGGTGGAACCTAGTAGTGTCATAAATACCACCCTGCCTATAAACTCTGAGAGTACATTCTGCAATAATACTAGCTGTGAAATTCTTCTTTTGCCACATTTGTTTCCTATTTTTATTCATTGTTCCTGGTGTTGTGGATTCTCATTGGCGTAAAATGGCACAGTTCCCCTGATAGTAATGAAAGCAGAAAAATATATGTAGCAGTTTAAGACCTGGATCACAGTAATTTAAAACTAAGTTAAATGATGCACTTGGGACTATCCTCCAGAGCAAGAATACGGAATGGTGGAGATTTGTGACCAGGGCAAAATGCTGGATGTCAAAAAGAATAGGCTGTCACCAGGCAGCTGCGTAAGTATAACTCACCTTCATTTTATCCCCCGTGAAACAATGACTGTAGTTTCACCAAGGTCAGAAGGAGAGTCTCCAGCACACCCAGCAATAATATTATTCATTAATATATACTTTGCTTTGGGTATCTTGAAAGGCTTCATTCAGTGAGCCTTTAAAGTGTCTTCAGAGCCGGAGTGGAAAGCAGCTATTAAGAGCACAGTTTGTTATTATAAATAGGTCTTTTCCATCTCTAAGTTTTGATCTCAGTGATCTTATAAACGAACTATGGAAAAAGTGGCAGCTGTTATCTTGACAGATGGGTCTCAGGCATCGCTCTGCTGGACGTTAGACAGTCGTCTCTCTGGAGAACAATAGGAATTTCCAAGTGCCTGTATCTATTTTCATCTACTTAACAAGCCACTCGTGTCTTGGGGTAGTGAAGGGAAGAAGCAAGGAGAATGTAAAATAAATGGTTTAGGGGAAACATCTCAGAGAAAGAGGTGAGAAGCAGATGAGTATCACCTAGAAGTGACTTCCTCCTGGAGTTTTACTAAAGTGACAGACACAAGAAGCATCAGAAGTTTGTTATCGAGGCAATGGGGACAAAGAGGCATTTCCAGAAGGTGAGGCACAGAAAGCCTGTACACTGAGCGAGGTGCAGCCCATGGTCAGCTGGCAGGACACAGAAAGTACAAGGATGCACCTCTGCTCTCAACTCTTCCTAGAATTTAGCACCATCATCCATTTTGGATGCAGAGCTTCGAACCCAATTTTAAGGGCAGACACACACCCTCAGCAGGGTTCACCCTTTTTAAAGGGTGCGTGGTAGAGAAGGTGCTACTGTCCATCTTTTCTATCAGAAACACTTGCCAAAAGCACAAGTTCAACTCCACCTCAAGCCTGAATTCAAATCTACTTCCTTCACCTTTTCTGATGGTGTTTCTCATCATCGGACACCCAAACACTCAATGGCATCACACTCTGTGCTCCTACATGAACCTGCACAGTAGCTGGAAATGGGGAATGATGAAGTTAAGAGAAAACTAAGCAAGCAGTAATTAGGGAGGTCAGTGGGATGGACAGAGACCTGGATCCCAATCCTTACTCCCAGAGTTTGTTGGATCAACTGTGCCTGATGTTGTGTGGGGTTTGTCCCTGAATTGTTTAGACAAAGTTCTCATTGACTTCAGCAGGAGTCCAAAAGCGAAGTATTTTCTAAAAGTAGAAGTATTTTCACACTCAGGACTGCTGCAAATAAAAGTCATTGTAAATTAAGCCAGTTCAGATACTACAAATAGAAATGGTAGTCAGTCCATAGGCACAAACAACAAAGACAAACATTGCCAAAAATACCTCAATAGCACAACAGAGTGGAAAACAACCCAAGTTGAGAGTGGACCAAACAGTGAAAGCATTACAGAAACAAACGTAGTATTGTACCAGCAAGGAAAAACCAGAAGATTTCAGAGTCTGCAGCAAAATATGTAATATTATCATCCATAAAAGCAAAGACAGAGATGGTGAATGCATTGCATAACTCACAGGAACTGCTGCAGACCAGACAGCTATCACAGCTTGTATGATCTTTTATCATCCCAGTAAGCATAACTGAAAAAGTAGTATCCTATGTGAGTAACTTATTATATGAAGTCAGGAAAAATCTGTTTCTAAGAATCAAATGGCCAAAACATACACATCATGACTGCGCTAACCAAGAATGGTTTTCTGCAGAAAAATAACGGATTGTTCTGTTCAATTTTACCCAAAATTCTAAAGAAAATACAATTCAGGGTTGAATGGAATGGAATGAAAGAATGAAACATTTTGCTTTAGAAAATGAAAAAAAATAAATTGCTTTATGCCCATCTGAAATGCTTTATTCTGCTGAGAACACACTGCTTTATTTTCAGCTATTAACACAAACTATTTAAACTCAGCTTTGGAAAGGTCTAGGAAGTTCTTGAACACCATCACCTTTACAATTATTTAACACCAAATATTGTTTAGCTCCATCCAAGCTAAAAGACACCGGAGCTATTAAGGGTAAAACATAAAAGGAAAAGAGAAAAGTCAAATTTCATAAGGAGTATGCTGAAGGGGAGGCATAGCAGATACAATTCAAGTATCCAGACAGCCAAACCAGACAAAAGAAAGGCAGAAGTGAACTAAAATTTGGATCAAAGAAGCTGAGATTTATGCGAGAAGAATGCAGTTATCTGGTCTAAAATAATCATTCACCCGGACACTTAGAACTGAACAGACCTTCCCAGACCAGGTAACAGGGTTTACTCTATAATCCATAATATGTGATGGTATGGGATGTGTAAAAGCTCCATTCATTTGGGCTGCTGCTTCCTTTTCCCATTTTGCAGAGCAAAGAAAAAGGTTTGTAGGAGTCAATTTATCTCAGTTTTTTGCACCGTTTTAATGCTTAAACACGACCCTGCAGATTTACTGCCTGCCTGCACAGGGAGTTCCACTGATCCTGCTCACAATCACCCAGGCTACTGACAGTTTGGATATCATTCCTCAGAACTGTAAGTATTGTAGCTGTTCATGTTATCAAACAGTTGCCAGGAAAAAAAAAAAGGAAATAAAGTGGAAAATTACATAAAACCAATGAACTTAAGTAAGCTAAGTTTCAAATAATTAAAAAAAAGCTGATGATTTGACTCAAAACTGACAGAGGTACAAATTTCTCTCCTGGGAAAATAAGTTTATTTGTGGCTTTTTCAAGAAAATGGATGAAGAGAATTTAATTTTCTTGGTAGATCTAATCCGTGTTCTCTAACACAACTGAAGATGTATGAGCTTCTGCCTGCCCACTTGTCCAAAGATCACTAAGGACACAGCCAGGCACGCTTAAGCTTTAACTCTATTTTAACAGGAACAAACCACATGAGAGCATGTTCTGCATCTCATTTCACATCTCACATGCTCTGCACAGTCTGTGGGCTCAAGCAGTATCCTAGAGACACCGAGCACCATATATTGCATTCCCATTTTGTCTATTGCAAGCATCCACCTAGGACAATAAATATCACTGAGTAGTCAAAGCACCATTTTCACCAAATCCACTTCACTTTTTTGGCATCGTATTATTGCTCTCAACTTAATGATCTGCCCAACAGACAGGACACTCACTCATGAGAACCCCCTTGTCATGAGTACTTGGTCTTTACCTGCATGTAATTTGGATAAAGACTTCTGTATGCCCATGACTTCTGCTAATGCTCTAAAAAATTCCTGTGCTTTATAGCTTATGATGTGCCCCTAAATGATGGCTTTCAAAATATTTCAAGTCTTTCTTTGATACCAGACTCTCTGCCAAGATCCTTCACTGGCTGCATTTTCTGTTGATAAACTGGAAGGCTTAGCTGAGCTTTGGGTTTGACTTGTTTCACATCAGTGGTTGCCCCCTTTCATACACATCATGGCATGATAATGGTCTTCGGGCAGCACCTTCATCTATGGCTTTTCCTGACCACCAGCTCTGCAGTGATACCGCACAGGCTAGCTCTCTGCTGCCTTCTTCCATGGCATCCCAAATGTTGGGGAAGCTCCGTTTCTGCTATGAGTGAGTTTTTCAACTCTGAAAATGCTCAGTGGAGAACATCACATCAAGTAGGTTATGGCATGTAATTGTGACTTCTGTTTCTGAGCTGCTTCTGCAGGAAGAGGAGGTCACAAAATGCAGGTTTCATGACAGCTGTACCAGTATTCTCCACAGCCTCTTCTCTGCCTTTAGAGAAGCGTGGTAAGATCTTGAAAGGCTGAGAGAGCTGTGACTCTTCAGCCTGGAGAAGAGAAGGCCGAGGGGAGACCTTATTAATGCTTACAAGTATCTGAAGGGTGGGTTGAAGAATGATGGAGACAGACTCTTCAGTGATTCCCAGTGACAGGATGAGGGACAATGAGCACAAGCTGGAACACGGGAAGTTCCATTCAGATATGGGTAAAACCTTCTTCATGGTGAGGGTGCCAGAGCCCTGGAAGAGGCTGCCCAGGGAGGGTGTGGAGTGCTCTTCTCTGGAGACCTTCAATCTATGCCTGGATGCAGTCCTGAGTGCTGTGCAGGGCAATCCTGCTTTAGCAGAGGAGTTGGACTAGATGATCTCCAGAGGACCCTTGCAACTCCAACAATTCTGTGATTCCCTGAAATCACTAATGGACCAATATCTGATCTTATAAATAGGACACTGCTGTTTGGACCATACCCTGAACATCAGCCTCAATACATGGTGAAGGAGAGCTGTCTAAAGCTATCAGATTATCTGCTGGATCAAAAGTCTAAGGCAGCCATAACAGCTCCGCATATTTCTGTAATTTTGGGATGCTCTGCCTTTTTAAGTCCAAATATCATCTGCCTTGCTCCTGCTCTGAGTGCCCTAGTGTTTACCTTCTAGCAAGGAGATTATGTGCTGCCTTCTGTCCTTCGGGAACTTCACTTTTTTACTTGCTGTTCAGGCCCCTCTCAGAGAGGCAGTCGCATGTTCCAAAGCCCAGTATGGCTGCTAGTTAGGAGCCAATTTTCCAAGCAAAATAACTGCATATAAATTATTGCACAGCTTGAGAATGAACCAGCGAGCCCTTCTGTGACCTGCCCTTACTGCTAAGGTGGCTTCCGTAACGCAAACAGCCTTTTCTGTGAACACCCGACTCTGCAGATTTTGACATCAAACCCCTAGACAGCAAATCTCAAATTAACATTTTGCTAAACTGTTTCAGAAATACCTCTTTCTAAAGTGCTTTCCCAAGGGTTTAACAGAAAGTAGCGTGATTTTAACAAAAAAAAAAGGAAAAAAGAAGTGATTTATAAACCAGCTGCATTTGGATTCTAACACTGCATTAAGCAGAGACGTTTTCGGAGCAAATATAACAGCCTGCTTCTGTTTAGGGGTAATATTTTTTTTTCTACTTCTGTTACACCCAGTGATGTGGATAATACAGGCACGGTGCATCCTGCGAGGAGCCAGAGCTCAAACAGTGTTTAGTCTCTTTGAAGGAACTGCTTTATAGGAGCATGAAACCTAAATACTGGTGCATTGCAGATTGTCATTTTTAGCTGCTGCAATGCCCCATCTTGTTTTGGTGCCTCCTGCCAGATGACATCATCTTGTAGCAACTTCTTCAGTGGAGCAGCCAAAGCTGCTTTCCCCAGGATATTGTTGACTAGAAATCCAACAATACCATATTTTATTTATTTACTGGTTTGTTTTTTTCTTTTTTAGCCTCCCTGCTGAAAGTAAGACTGGAACGATGGGAAGGAAGAGGCAATTAGAGAATCACAGCAGCAAGGAAGATCGCAGATGGTCCTGGGAAAGGTGGTGATGCAGATACTGTTGCAGCACAACCTAAAGGTGGATCATATCTACAGCCAATAAACACACAAACAATATCAGTTCTTCAGAACAGGTCCATAGAATTCTATTTTCTCACATCAGCTGGAGCTCCGTGCCAGGTTGTCTACCTCATAATCCAATAATGGCTAGAGATGAAGGCCTAGTAGGGAAAAAAAAATCAACAGAAAGACCTTGTTTGCCGTGCTACATGGATGATTTCTGCTACAAATGTTCCAACGGCTGGGAGCACGACACCAGGCTGCACGTCTGATTATATTTGTGTTGGCCTCCACGTCAAGTTTGAATTTTAGAGATGCACTATGCATGTTCAAATCAAATACCAAACTTCCTCTGGGTGAGCTCCAAGACCTGTGTTGACTCTTGCTGTTGCTTAATAAAGAGGGGAGGCCAATTTAAACCACGGATTTTTGTAATTTTCTTCAGATGACCTAATGCTCTGCACAGCCATAAAAATGATAGGGGTTTTCACACACAGGAAGGAGCCAAGTGAGCATTTCTAGCTATGGCACAATGTGTGTTCTTACTCTAAAGCAGGCAGACTTTGTCCCAGTGACTGGGAGAACACGTTATCTGATCCCTAATTTGTTTAACAGTCCATAAAACCTTTTTGAGGCTGGTGCCCAGATATGATCTTTTCTTTCTGTCTTTGTGGTGATGGTGCTACCAGTCTAAGTGCATTGGGCCACGTCTCAGTTTGGCTGCTTCCACCTCAGTCATTGAAGCTCTCTGAAGAGGACACAAATCAGCAACACCTGTATGTTTTAGGTTACAAAAGTCTCTAACCCTTGTTCTGATCCCATTCAGAGCAACTTCAGCGTGCTCCTTGTTCTGCTAAAGTGTTGAAGAATGCAAAGCAGGAGCGCTACCTTTTTATCTGCTTCCAAAGCCCTCATGGAGATTAGGAAGTGTTACTCCGATCTCTCCCACCTTGCTATCTGGACACAAAAGCTCTGTGCCACCTTGCTATCTGGACACAAAAGGTCAGATTTTAAGCGGGGGTAAATCAGTTGAACCTAGAAAAGGTCAATAGAGCAATGCTAGCTTGTCCCACCCCCGGAGTAATTCTCACCAAGCTGACATGAGATTTGGGATACAGATTTTTTTCTACCACGTGCTCTCCTATACCCATTTTCTACTTTCCCGCTGTTTCCCTCACTCCTTAGATATTCTGCTCAATCTCTTGCTATTTTTTTTTTTTCTCACTTGCTATGCTTCAAGACGGTTTTCCTTCCTGGAAGCTGGAAAATTAACATGTTCTAATCCTCGCACCGCAAAGATTTTCTAACATAGAATTATTCTGCTGGACCCAGGACTTATAAACCTTGGTGGGATCACAAAAGATACACTGGGAATATTTACCCACGATTTCTTATTCTTAACAGTAACAAACAGCATACCTGGATCCAAACTCTTTCTTAATTTATCCTTGCATCAAGAGCCTTCTGAGAAGGTAGGAAGGAGAAATGATACAGCTTCTCTCAGTGTCCTTGCACATAGACTTTGAAAGGAGCAGAATTCAAAAAAAAAAAAAACAGAAAGACTCATGTATGAGATACCAAAGTAATTCACATTCAACACTTTCTACTGCAAAGGCAGAACATCTGATGCTAGATGGCCACGTCAGTTGGGGGCTGCATGAACAAAGAGGATTTTGTACAGAATTCCCCACAAAAAACTAGTGTGTTGGCTGAGCACAGAATAAAGTGGCTGATTCATTACCTTAAGGTAATGATAGTATTTTATTTTTTTTTGTTGTTGTTGTTCCCACAAACTCAAAGCAAACTGAGCCTCCTCTAGTTTGTCTGGTTTTGCTGCATTGGTGTGACTTTGCTAAAAACAGGCAAATCAAACCAGAGCTCCCCTACTCAAGTTTGACCCTATATTAATAGAAATATGCACGACCCTGAGACACTCCTACATTGAACAGTCTGAGTCAGGGCAGACTCCCTGACTCATCCAAATCGCTGTTCTCATTTTGGGTGACTTGGAAATAACTGTGGCACGGCTGCCGCAGGAGGGGCAGTAACCGATACTTGTATTAACACCTTCATTTTTGGAAATTCGGTGTGCTCGCTAGACACAGCTACAGCAAGGAAGGCAAAAAAAGAAATAAATCAAACTCTGGAGACAGCCATCCTTCCCTATGAGTGGGGAAAGTGCCAAGGAACAAATTGGATAGTGTGTACCAAAGGAAGAGAAAAGCACTCTATCCCGCTGTTTACTTGCACCAACACATGCTATCAACGTACGCCTTGGGGAAGTGCCAGCCAGCCCCAGGAAATATTATGGCCCATCTTGAAGAGAGTCATCCTTTACTACTGAGAAGAAAAAAAAAGAGGAAAAAAAAAAGAATTAGCAGGGGCAGCAAGAGGCCAGGATGATCAGGTTTAGCTTGTGCTGGCCCAAAGCCAAATATGCAAGCAAAGGCTTAAGAGAACCTTCTCCTGATGCCTCTTGTGCCAGCAATAGATGTGGACAGGACAAATATTTACAGACCTAAAGGGGAGGGGGAGACTAACCAGGGGGGAGCCAGACTCTGCCTGAAGTGGTTATGATGATGATTAGCCCGTGGTGGTGGCTTCATGGCCCTGGAGTTACCGCTCCCCACAGCCACAGACAGGACGGAGTGACTCCACGACAATGCCGCCAGCACAAGGTGTCTTTTCACACGTCCTGTACTGTGGCATCCTCCCCTTCACCGGGGATGTATTAATAGCCCTGTAGTCACACTGTACATACTACAGTACAACCACCTCTCTCCGAAGGGAGCACGGGCAAAGCTGCCAGTGGGCTAAAACATGCTCAAAACAAACAAAACCATCCCAGAGACCTCGGGGAGATGTTGATTCTTGTGCTCTGTGCCCTGAACGCTCCTTTCTGGCAGAGCATCTCTCCCAGGCCACTTCCCTCTCTAAGCATCTCTCCTTAACACCCAAACATCACAGAAAAATGAGTAATTAAATGGATGATTTGGCTGAGAGACATCTCTTTATTTACCTTGGAAACCAGAAAGTAAATATAATAGTAATATAATATGTGTGTGTGTCTGACTGTGTACCTTCCTCCTCTGTTCTTTGTTGCTCACCTTCCTTAGCCGGCCAGGAGTGAGAACTTCTCCTAATCTGTTTTTTGCCCAGTTAAGCACAATGGAGCTCTCAAATGATGTTATTATACAGACATAATCAAATTCTCTTTCCTCTATTCCCGGAAACAATGATGATGCTATAAAAAAAATAATGGTGGGAACATCTGTAATAGGGGGAGAATTGTTTGAAAGCCAAACTTTGTCCAGAAGCACCTTCATTGAAAGCACCCAAAGAATTGTTAATCTGGTTGGTTGGTTGGTTGGGATAACTAGCTAGTTCATGCCTTATTCTTTCAGAGCTGATCTTGTCACTCCACCTTTTAACATTGCCATGCATAAATTCAATCTGAAGATCTGCCCGGCTTTGCCTTCCTGGATATTTCTGCCTGAAGCCCAAGAACTGCCACTGGTTGATCACCGTAGGATAGATTTTTAGCAAAAAGGACTTTGAAATGAATAGCCACATCCTGTAGCACCTGATTATAGGGGTTTCTAGCATGATTTTCAACCATTTATAAGGAAATTATTCCCTTTCTTCCTACACACCCATGTTTACCAGAATAACTGGAAACAGTCAGAGACGCATGGAAAAATACAGATTTTTTTTTCTGAAAAAGCAGTTACATAATAAAGAATTAAACATGTCTCTTCACTGGGAGGTTAAATACTGAAGTGTCTTCTGTTCCTTAAGCTTTAATACAGGAGTCCTGAGGTTCAACTCATGCCAGGATGTGCAAAGGAATGATCTCCTGTTTACCTTTTCTCCTGAGAAAGAAAAATCAATAACGTAACCCCACAAACCTCAAACTGCAGCAACATGCAGCAACCAAGAGGCAGAGAAAATTCCTCCTACGTAGCCCTAAGGAGACCCATGAAGCAAACACAACCCAGCGCCCTCGCAGATATAGCACTGTTTTCCTTGTGTGATTCTCGCATCACATTGCAGACAACCAGGAGGGTGTTCCTTGCTTTACACGAAATTCCTTGCTTTCTCTCCCTTTCTCTGGCCCCTTCATGCAGGAAATAAGACAGGCACGTCCCGACCATCTGCAGAAGGTAAATCATGCATTGGACATTCTTGTCATCAGGCTCTTGGTCTGCCCAAAGTACGAGTAAATAAAAGAAGTGATAATCTGCCCAGTGAGGCCAGTAGCAAGCTCTGTGGTTGGCTCCAAAGCCACACTTAGATTTGCAAGTTGAGCAAATGTTCTGATACGCAGCTCCATGAACATTTTATGTGGTGCCATCAGGAAATGGCTCCCAAATGCTCTATTTGTGTGTGGCATTGCTTCTGCCAAGCCAAACGTAAGTGTTCTTAGCCTAATCCTAAAATTTTCCTTCTTTTCCTTCTGTTAGAGCTCTGTTTCTATTCCCCAGTCAGAAACCTCTAGGCAGGAGCTGACCTGTCTGATCCCGGCTGGGGTCTGAGCCAACATGGATTATCACCAGTGGAGAGCTACAAAATCATGGCTGGGGCACATCGAGGTCATGGATGTTTCCTCAGCTGAAATTGCACACTCTCTCTCTCTCTCCCTCCTCTTGGTAGCCTTGTATCTTCAACTTAACTTTCCAGCTTAGAGAGTTGGCCTATGCTCTGAGACGCTGGGTATTTCCACGTTGCATGCTGGGGTCAGCCAAAGGCTGCCCTCTGAATCAGACTTACTCTATATTCAGACAGAGAAACTACAAGTGCAACCCCAGGCACAGCCCGAGGGACTCTGTGTCTAAGCCTGTCTGGCAGTTTAATATTCTGCCAGGCACCTCAGCACCCCCGAACGGGCACTTTGCAGGGTGCCTGCAGGGCAAGGCTGTCATCAGAAGCCGTGGCTCGCACAACCATCCTGCTCCTGGCCCTCCTCAGCTGCAATGTAGACACAGCCTGGGGTGGTGTTGTGGAACGAGAATGTGCTTGTCTCCAACACGGATCCTCTGGAGCCAAAGCCTGAACGTGCCACATCTCCTATGGCTGTGAATCACACACATATACATAATAAAAGGCAGTCAAAATCTTTATTAAATAAACTAATAAGTACTTAAAATTGCGAGCCAAATGGGACCAATCTTCATTTAATGTGGCCAGGAATGTTTAGTACTCCCCTGCTTCCATGACTCATTGCATCGAAAGCACAGTAAAAGCCAAGAAACACTCGGTGCCTGCTGCAGAGCAGCACACACAGCCTTCTTTTAACTGCAAATGTATACAAAATGCAGTATGTATTAACCAGATTAGAAATGTCCACCTACCCTGATAGAAAAATGTAATTATCTGGTCTGACACACACTTTCTATCATATAAAAATGCTGTTGGAAGATACAAGTTTCTCTCAATATCTCTACAATGCTCACATCATATAAAACAATGCATTCACGCCAGAAAACACAAGGCCAGCTACAAATAGTACTGGTTTTGCATTTAAACACAGCACAAAGGGCAGATGTTTAAAGATAATTAGGTGTCTGAAGATGCACTAGTCATACTATGGACATTTCAAATACATTTGGGCGTCTAACTCCATCCTACATGTTTTTCAAACCTTTCAACTCTCGTTTTCCCCAGACATAAAGCAACTATCACAAGGTTACAGCAATTACCATCACTCCAAAGCCTAAACACCCCTTTAAAAAAGTTCAACTTCCTAAGCTGCAATGCTGCCTGAAAACATGTAGGACGTTTATCACTTAAAAAACCCCAACTCTTAAAGGTGAGGAAATGGACAGGCAAGAACATTGCAAAGTTTATCCTGTCCATATAGTACAAAACATGTAATTTTATTCCCTGGTATGAAGAACATACGCTGCACCTCAGCAGGCAGCCATAATTCTGACCTGATGATATTTAAAGTATTGTTCTTCCCAACTTTGGCACATAGATATTTTAAGAAATACTGGGTAAAGTATCAGTTAATATGTGTATTAATCAGACATTTATCATTATCCACGCTTACATTTTGATAGAGTATTCATAAATACTAATTCTGAGTCAGCTTTGACCTGGCAATTCCCATGGAACAGACTGAGGCCCTGCTTGGCTGAACTTCCTCACAGGGCACATCCGTCGTTTTAAACCTAAATTTATTTCTGCCCTTGTCAACCTGCTTTCTCATTATCTCACTATTCACTGACAAAAGAAATGATGAATCATAAACATCGGGGTACAGGGAACCAAGCACACTCAATAAAATTAACCTCATTATGTCAGTTGTGTGTAGCATGATGAAACCCTCCAGCGGGACCTCTAGGGGTTACTGTAACACAAGTGAAAAAACGTTGCATTGTATTGAAAATAATGATGAATATATACTTCAAGAATAAAATTCGTGTCACGACTAGGGCACAGAAAAATCAGGACTACAGGTGGATTTGCACTTGAAAGTTATCGCTGGGTGATATCAACAGAGAAGAGAATTTTCATGTCCTTCACAAAGGTTTAGTTATGCACATGGTTTGATCATTAGGTCTAGAAAATACACAAAGTAGGGATCATTTTCTACCTCAACAGAAAAAAAATATTACAAAATCAAGTGAAAAGTCTTACACCCAAACCATGTATGGGATGAGTCTGTATTTTACCAAAATGTAGTCTGCAAGGCTACCCGTGATTCCCATCCCTGGAAGTGTTTAAGGCCAGGTTGGATGGGAACACTATCGGAACTTGATGATCTTTAAGGTCCCTTCCAACTCTAACCATTCTATGATTCTATGATTATTTCTTGCACTGCCTATGAAGCAGGTCTAAGTTGGAAAGACATCAAGGTGCTCAGTATCATCCTGCACAGACGGCACAGTTTTGCCCCTTGCACTGCCCAAGGACAGGACAAGAGGAAATGGGCACAAACTTGAACATAAGAAGTTCCATCTAAACATGAGGAAGAACTCTGAGGGTGGCAGAGCCCTGGCACAGGCTGTCCAGAGAGGTGGCAGAGTCTCCACCTCTGGAGACATTCAAAACCTGCCTGAACACGTTCTTGTGCAACATGCTCTGGTTGCACCTGCTCTGGCAGGGAGGCTGGGCTAGATGATCTCCAGAGGTCCCTTCCAATCCCATACCATTTTGTGATTCTGTGAGGATGTACAGGGAATCCCAAGCTCTGGTGTGTCCACACAGTCCCCAGCCATGCTGTGGCTCCATCTGCCTCTGCCTGCACCTTCCCGTGTAGCCATGCCACAGGTCCTCCAGTGGCCCCAGGACTCACCACTAAACCACCTCCAGTGTTAGCAGGACTTTAAAATCAAGGTGAACTTCTGTGGTAGGTAGGCATCATATTTTTAGACGGGATCATTTCATTTTACAGTTACTCTCTAGAGAATTTTTCCATGTTCTTTCCAGTGTGGCTATTTTTATTTTTACCATACACAGGTGTCCTCGAGGTATGCTTCAAGCACAAACTGTGAATGGTGTTTGCCAGCACTGGGTTTTCCCAGAACATGATACAGGTCTGATGTGGGTGCAACGGACAGAACCCCACAGCCACGACCCCGAGAGCAGGAGCAGGCAGCAGGAGAAGAGCCAAGGCAGAGCTGAAGCCCTGTCCCACCTCCAAACAGCCAACACCAGCTCCTGAAAATAGCTGCTGCAGAAACTTGGCTCTGCCTGGACTAAATTGATAATGCAGGGTTTTCCAGAATACTCAAAAGTCGAATAAAGTTTTTAGAGAAAAGCAAACTAGTGTCAATTAAATGAGAAGTGATGACTACAAGGGGATATATGCAAACAGCTTTTGTTACCCCCACCAGCACGCTGGCTTGTCAGTCTTGCTGAGCTGCAAAGATTCCCGTGCTCGGCAGATCACGAGGGAAAGCCTCCCCTCTCATTGCTACTGCTGGGGATTTCTAGTATCTATTTTTATAGAAATAGCCCTTACAGCCAGATTCACAGCACCAATCAAAGGTTTCTGCCCAGTAATCAAAGATGTATCTTGAAGTCAAATATCTAGTCTGTTTTAATGGAACTATTTTGTTTTTCTCATACAATAAACACTATCTAATAAAAATAGTATCATCCAAAGCAGTGTCAAAACATAATTAAGGCCTCTGGCTAAGAATGGAAAATGACTTTGAGTGAAACATGATATTATGTTTCATAACTGGTTAGTCATTTTTTTAATCACCTTTTATTACGCTCCAATTACTGTTTTAGAGAAGTGACCAATTCTAAGGATGCCCAATGCAAGCTGGCAATCAGAATGCAAGTGGACAGAAATAGTTCCAAATATGTATGATATGGAGCATCTCCTACAAAATGCTGTCCTCTGATGTGGATGAATTCCACCTCTGGCAGAGCATTTATTTGACCATCATATAATGAAAAAGCTGAAAAAGCAGATACCATTTGATCGACTCCGCTTTGTAGCTGTCATCCATATCTATACAGGAAAACACATCAAAGATACGGGCACACAAAAAAATGAAACACAAGAGAAGAAAACTAATTGATATGGTTAAACCTAGAGAGGTTCAAGTTCAATCATTGGTATTCCGGGAGTCAGACTAATAGCCAGCCCAACCCTCAAAGCTATGAATATGGGAAAGATCTGAAGCCTCTAGAACTAATCTACATGAGAGATAAGTCACTGAATGAGAATGCAACCACAGGTTCCAAAATACATGATAAAACTCTTAATTAATGCACTTAAATGCCAGAAGTGGTCCTTGCAATCTCTTCATCTGACTTCTTACTTTAATGCAGGCTGTGGGATTTTCACTAAATAATTCCTGTTTGAATTACAGCTGGTTTAGAGATTTCTCAGGGTGATGAACCAACTGCAGTTATTGATTGGTGTTCACTTACGTATCAGTCCTTCCAGTTCAAATTTATTCCTTATTTTAAGGAGAACTTGCAAAATTTCACTTTCCAACAATATCTTAATGTATCTTGGTGAAGTAACAGAACAATCCAGTTGTCCTATCAATGTTTTGTTCCCCATGTAAGTACCAAACCGTTCCTTAACCTCTGCTGAATAAATTCAGCATGTTATGTTCAGGAAGGTTTCCCAGCACTTCTTCCACCCTCATGGCTCTTCCCTGCACTGTAGATGACAAAACTGAGCACACTATTCTTGAAACAACTGTAGGAGTATGAAGCCTCTAGACCCCCTCCTTCTCCTCCATGCTCCTGTTTATATATTCATGGACTGCAGTCAGGTTTTTGGCAGAAGAACAGCTCTGGAGCTCGTGTTCATTTGATAATCAGCTGCCACTCCCCATGTCTTTTTCAGAGTCACTGCTTTGCATGACAAAGTTCTCTTATCTGTAAGCACAGGCCTCCTCCTTTCTTCTTTCACCTAGGACTTTGTAACGGGTTTTATAAAAACTGAAAGGTGTTATTGACTTGAGACCCTTTTACACAGTGATCCCCATTATTCTGTACCAGTGACCTCCAGGGTGAGACCCTTTATATAGGGTTTATTTGTTAATTTTTATCACCTTGATATCTTTCTCCACTGATACAAATATCACTTACAGTGGGGTTAACACCAGCCCATTTTAAGGTCCATTGGCAAGTCCTCTACTCAAAGAGCCAATCTATATCCACTAGCATGATTATTTTATTATACCTTTTCTAGTTTCTTACTCAAAGTATCATTAATTCCTTGCAGGTCATGATGGAAAACCTTATGATCCTCTGTAAACATTGTCCAATCCTCTGTATACCTACTCCCGGAGAGCCAGCTTGACAACACTTGCTACCCAGAACCCCAAAATTGCTTGTCAGTGTTTAAGAAGCATTTGGACAATGCCCTTAATAACATGCTTTAACTTTTGGTCAGCCCTGAAGTGGTCAGGCAGTTGGACTAGATGATTGTTGCAGGACCCTTCCAACTGAAATAGTCTGTTCTATTTCTCTTCTCTCCTAAATCAGAATTTTGCCAATTTTACTGACCTAAAACACAGGTGGGAGAGACCAGCTGAACAAGGTACTATATAACATAATAAATTTCACAACTCCAATACTGAGTAAAAACAAGGAATTAGAATTAATTTAAAAATGTTCTGAACACTAAGAAAAAAGCCCCCGATTTGACCCGAAGTTTCTAACATTATGACCCAAGATCTTTATACCTGAAGAGTAGAGGCACACACATACACCTGTATCAGATACGTCTTACTCAAGTAAATCCAAGAGCAGGGAAAGAAATTGTAAAAATTGACACTAATCCACAAATGCTGAATATGCAAATATTATGTATGTCTATACATATATATTATAATACACAATACATACGAATGCTTAAATACACAATCACACACCACAGCTTATAAATATAAATATTGGGTATGCAGATTTCAGTTTTTTCTAAGTTGCCTCCCCAGCTCCTTGGCAAACAGCAAGTGAAATACCATGCATGAGCTGTGGCTTCTCACTGTAGAAGGCTCTCAGGTATTTTCCTCATACGCAGGGGCAGGCATGGAGTCTGTCCTCACTTGGCTCAGCCAAAGGAAGCATTTCTAAATTAGCAAACACTGCTTCATGAGAAACAGTAAAAGAAAGGTTCAGCTAAACAATCTATTGACTTTTAAATCCAAGAGTGATGAAACTTTTGTAGGGGTGAGGGAAAGCTGGGAGGATTGTGGTGTGCAGCAGTGCCACTGTTTCCACTCTTCCAGGGTATAGTCAGGGGGTCTTTAAATACTTCACACTGATAGGGCTTGTCACGTCCAAGTTGTTACTGTTCCTTGATCAGGAACAAACACAGTTCCAATGAATCCTGCTCAGTGACAGGTTTATGCAAGTCATGTTCAGAAGCTACCTTGGCTAGTGACATTGATTTATTTTCTGATAAGAAGCTAATTATAAAGGCTTGAAATTTGCAATCACTCAGTAGAAGGGCAACAATACTTCGGTTAAACAAAGTCATGTCCACTGCATTAATAAATGTATTAACAACAATAACTCTTTCAGCTTCTGTATGCACCTTATCTGCCTACTCAAGGTAAAATTCTCTCACTCTGAACCATAATCTCAGCACAGAAATTACTGCCCACCCACTCACTAAACAACTGTGCACCAAAAATGTGCTCCAAAAATGTTCAGAGATTCAAGTAAGACATTTTTTGTCTTTTTTGAGGAAAAATAGAAGTCGAATTTATTCCAAGGTCACTTATATAAACAAACAATGGCACCACTAGATAGGCACCACCACAGCAGAACTAAATACACAAAGCTTGCTAAAAAGAGACATTTCTCGCAGGAAATTATTGCAATAGAGAGATTAAAGGTGTGTTATGGGAGGGTTCCCAAACCGTAGACTACTGGCAAGTTTGACGGGTCACAAATGAGAAAAGAAACAGAAATAAATATTATCCCCCATTCCCACAGGCAAGTCTTCTCTCTTCTCTACAACCACCTTTAGCACCTTGTTTTCCCACATGACTGCCAAACTCCAGAGAGCAGCAGGAGGGTGTAGTGGAAGAGCACGTTGGGGATATTCACTCATTCATTCATTCATGGTGCTGCCAGACAACATCCACTTTCTCTCAGATGGCAGGCTCCTTGACATCAAATTCAGAGAACACTTCATATTTGCCTGGCTTTTATCAGCTGACACCCTCTTGGCCTGTATTGTACATCAGTTTCTCAAGGGAAAAAGAAGAGCTAAGATAACTATTGCCCTAGTACCCCCCCAGTTTTTCAACACAGCTACTTGTCCACAAAACGTACAGAGGTGTCCGAAATCTAAAGTCAATGTGGTGAGCACTCATGACTGGGAGCTATTCTTATCTCAGGGCTCTCTCTAAACGCAATGGTCAGCCGTGTCCCCTACTGCCTAATACAGCTGTCAGCATTTAAATGCTTTGCAGTCTACAAATGGGCCAGCCCTACGGTGACAGGCTGAGTAACAGGAAGATTACAGGTTGTGTAACTCCAATAGGGTATGGAGGAATTTTTGCAGTCAGTCAATGCTTCTTCCCACGCTCATGCAAGGAAAAATCCCAGCCCAAGATTTCGTTGCTCTTTTTCTACAAGGCAAACCATTTCTCAGCTCTCCATCACCTCAGGCACCCGTGTTCAGCTCCAAGTTCTCTCAGGTCTGGCCTATTTTATTCGATATCATTTTTCCAAAGGCCTTTAGAAACTTTTGCATCTGAAGAGGAGCTTTGAATGTGCTATGATAGCAAGTCTTAGGAACGCACTTGAGAAATGGCTTGGCAGTTTTAGTGAATCAATGCATTGCAAGCTTTAGCTACTTTATTGAAATAAAGTGAATTGTTACAATCAAATCCCCTATTATTCTTTACAGGGGGGAAGGACTGAGCCCTTAATCTGTTTACAAGGTTTATATAACCAATCAAATCAGGATTGGTTAGAGACAGACAAAAAAACCTAATAAAAGCTAAAGTACTTCATGATTTTCCACCATTCACCTTAATTTAAATAGTTTGTTCTCAAAAGTTAAGCACTTCTGAGGTCTGGAAAAAAAGAAACGGCTCTTCTGATACAGCCCTAGTGGTAAATATAACAGATAAGGACTTTAAAAGCATAAGAATTTCTACCCTCAGCTTTATCAGAAACTTGCTGTGTTCCCTGGACAAATCAGTTCCCTTCTGAATTTCCCTGTCTTTTAAAGGGGAGTAAACAATGCTTTTCCCTTTCCGAAGGGATTTATGAATGAAGGATGTAGCACTTTGATCAGATTCAACTTTTTAAGTTGTCCACAGGAGATTTATGATGGCAGTTCTTGACGACTGTATCAACCCTGAATTTGCATTTGAGTCACAAGCTTTTAAAACTCCTACACTCCCAGCCAGGAAACTGGAATAAATGTTGAAAAGGAGATGAGCTATATAAATGGTTCTCGCCTAGACCAAGTCTTAATGGCACAGGTAAGAACTATTTTTTAATGAGGCCTTTTCGTCTTGATCCAGTGCGCTTTCAACACCTCTTCTTATAGTTACAGGCTCTGGGAGTCCCCCGTGTTCAGATATCAAAGGTCATGACTTTTGAGTTCCAGCCTGGAAAAGGTAGGACATGACAAAACGGGCTCAAACCCACGTTAGATGATAGCCCTCAGCTGTGCCCTGCAGAACCAGTGCTGACTGACCTAAGAGCTGTGAACCTCTTCTCCCTGCTATTTCTTTGACTGAAGACAAGGTGCAAATGCCAGCAGAACAGAATTCAGAGCAGAGCACAAAATGAGAGCTATTCACAGGGCTGTCTGCACGCTCCAGAAACTCCCCTTGGCAGGGTGGGACAGACACAGCTGTAGCTTTTCCAGAGTTGTTGCCAGCTGGCCACCATGGGACACAGAGGGTGTGGAGAGCTAGTCACACAGACAGCGTGACAGAGGAACATCTCCTGCTCTAGTCAGTGGAGAGACGCTTCCAGAGAGTGCTCTAAAGCCCAAAGCTAAGGTCAGCTGGTTCAGCATGACACTGCAGAAAAGATTGTTCCTCTCCATGAATGATGGATGTCATTGAAAAAGACTTCTCCCCCATGGTTGTTTTTTGTCATTAACATTCCAGCTTCCTCCAGAAAAAAAAAAAGCAGAAAAAAAAAATTTTGCTTTACAATGAAAATGGGCAGAAACCCTGTGAGACTAATTCAGATCACAGCTGAAGGTAAGGCTGAGCTGTAAGATACAGATCCACATCTTTAAACATTGCCACACATTTTTGTTAATATACAATACTTTAGCTCAGTAGCTCATTTACCAATATGGCTAACTTGATGGCCTTCTGTGATGGATAAAGGAAGAACAAGTGATGTCATCTATTTTGACTTGTGTAAGGCCTTTGACACAGTCCCACCCAACATCCCTGTTGGTCAGCTGCAGATGTATGGATTTGATGGATGGACTATTTGGGCTTGCAGGCCCGAAAGCCAACGGTACTCTGAGCTGCATAAAAAAGAAGCGTAGTTTGCAGGCTGAGGGAGGTGATTCTCCCTCTCTAATCTGCTCTCATGAGACTCCCACCTGGATGGAGTACTGCTCTGGGTTCCCCAGCACAAGACAGACATAGACCTGTTCTAGTGCTATATAGGGACACAAAAATGATCAGAGGGCTGGAACAACTCTCCTATAAAGACAGGCTGAAAGAGCTGGGGTTGTTCAGCCTGAAGAAGAGAAGGCTCCGGGGAGAACTTATAGCAGCCTTCCAGTATCTGAAGGGAGCTCCAGGAGAGCTGGGGAGGGACTCTTTGTCAGGGATTGTAGTGATAGGATGAGGGGGAACGGTTTTAAATTGAGAGAGGGGAGATTAGACACTAGGAAGAAATTCTTTACTGTAAGAGGGTGAGACACTGGAACAGGTTTCCCATAGAAATTGTGGATCCCCCACCATTGGAAGCGTTGAAGGTCAGGTTGGACAGGCCTTTGAGCAACTTGATCTAGTGGAAAATCTATGGCAGGGGGGTGGAACTAGATGATCTTTAAAGGTACTTTCCAACCCAAACCATTCCATGATTCTATGATACAAAGTTGGCAGCTAGCCTATGAATTTCAGTCTCAGATCTTCAACCTTCAAACTGAAATTTGTGGGAAAGGCTTTTCCACCAAAATTACAGCTTTCACAACGATAAAATTTACTTCAATTCTTCAGGCTGAAAATTGTGCATTCCAGTCTGGAAATGGCAACACTTCATGGCGATGCCTCAGGAACTTGTCTGCTGTGTGAATCATCTTCTATTTTCTTTTATGTGCCCTAGATATGGTCAGATTTCACCTCCCAAAGTACAAGGCCCCCCTTTCTTCCTGGAAACCCCTGCTTATAGCATAAACAGACATCTATCCACAGAAGAGAATGAAAATATAAGTTCCCATAACTACAATACCTATGTAGTATCATAGCGTAATTTCCAAACAACCACTTGGGTTTTTTTGTGGTTTGTTTTTGTTGTGGTGGGTTGTTGGTTTTTTTTTACTCCTAACAAAAGGTAAAGAATTTTAACAGAAAGCTGCTACTTTTAATGTTGCCATTTGTTGGTCATTTAAAACTAGACAGAATCAATGCATCAGGGAGCACAGTGTTTGTAGCAATCATAGGTTGGAAAATAGACTACTTAAGTGTTAGGTCTTTTTTGTCTGCTCAGGAGGAAACCACCCTTACCAAACCAAAAGGCTTCAATTTCTCACTGAGAGCAGAATATAAGAAAACAGTATCGCTAAATCAAGGTAGTGGCATCATTAAATGTGCAATGCAAAGGGAAGTGAGAGCAGCAAGAGACAACTACGAGACAGCTAAGAAGCACTAACTATGCAGGACTAAATGCAAAAGATCTGTAAGTGGAAAAGAGACTTGGGATACCGTAAGCAGAGGCAGAGAGAGAGCTACAAATCAAATGTACCTCACAATCACTGCATTAACAGAGTTTTAGAAGACACAGTATGTTGGATGGGAGATAAAGGACGATGCTGCCTGACTGTGAGGATCTGCTGCTGTCTTGCCTACAGAGATCCGCTGGCCCTGCCTGGTGACACCACGGTTCCAACATTTCAGATCCCTCACACTGAATGTTGTGCAAAGGAATACAGACTTCTGCAGCCAGCAGTCTTGTGGGGGGAAAAAAAAATTAGAAAAAGTAAGTAAGTAAGATTTACAATGCCCTTGAGTAACTAATGCTAAATAATATATCTCGACTGAGAGATGTCGCTTTCAATATGAAGCCCCCAAGCAGACCCTGGCGCTGGTTCAGCAAGACTCAGCAGAACTCAGGCCAGCGCCAAATCGCTGCTTCCCACAGCAGTGTGTTTCCTCTGAGGCCGCCCCTCCACTCACTTACCAGCTCCAAAAGACGGGCACTGCCTGAGCTCCTTGGCAATGGTCCCCCCACAGCATCTCCCACGCACATCACTGCATCGCTGGGACCAGCCCACCGAGCTCTGAAGGTGACAAGCCACCCACCCGAAATGTGGCTGCCACGTACCCACTGCAGAGAGATGACACCACACGCGGTCTCGTGAAGAAAATATTACCCCTTCCACAAACCCTGCCCAGCTGAGTTGCCTGACTCAGGAACCCTATTAAGCTCTTTATCTAATCAATAGAGAAAGAGACGCATTCAAAGTCTGACTATTTAGGTAGCCTGAGGTAACTAAGCTCAAAATTTAGACTTCTTAATTAGGTAAATATAGTGATGTCAGTTCTATTTTGCCAATAAAGGGAGACAAGCCTCTATCTGCTGCCAGCTGATAGTTTCTCATTTAGCTGATGCAGTAATCATTTGTACATTTTACACTAACAAATACTGTTCACTGCACAAAACAGCTCCAGTTCCAACAGTTGTTTCAGCAATTCTTTGATTTTGGGGAGACACTTAAAAAATGATGTCATTCTAGTAAGGACCTGAAATTCTAATCATCAAGAATTGATGCAAACCTTCTGCATCACAGTCCTTACATGTATGTCTGAGCCATAAGTACACAGAGTGGCACGCTGGGATCATTGAAAATAAGTGCAAAGAGAACCCAACAAAAATGTTTTGTTCAAAAATAAGAATCTAATTTACTAAGAGATGGCACTATTTGGACCAGTTCTGAGTTTTAAAAAACCTGGTGAACAGAGGCTATTAGTTCACTGGGTCTTTTATATAATCTGCTCTATGAAATATTTTTTCAATATCTTGAAATCCACTTCTTCGAGGCTTTTGTGAGGCAGCAGTAGGAGATTTAATTATTTGCCAGCAGTTTGATTTCTATGCACAATAGGAAGGCAGCATGATGCTACAAGCCCTCCATGAAAGGATATCCTGTAGAAGTTAGCAGGTGCTCCAAAATCAAAGGTAGCAGTCACCAAATCATTCAGCACGTTTCATGCCGACAGAGGAGTCTCTGTCAGGGGAGAAAGTGCCCATGTATGTTATCTCAAAGAAATCTCTTTATAATCTTCTTTACTCTGCAGGATAGAACATTGTGCTGTCTTTCTCCTAAATGACTATAAGACAACGTTAACAGGCGATCCTGAAGTCTTCCCTTTGCACAAAGCATATTAGCAGCTGTCCAAATACCACCTCAATGCCACAGGGACCACCTTTAAGGGCAGAGATTTCCAGTTCTTAGTCAAACCATCTCTCCTCAGCTGAGCTTGCCAATTAGAGCACTGTTGGATAGTTTCAAGCTCCTTTTCCATTTCACTTACCCACATTAAATAGCATTTATTACCACAAGTAATTTCAGTGAAACCAATGGGGACAGTACACAGCAACGCAGCCTTCAGTGCAAAGGAGGAGCAACTGGGAAACTTGAGGCTACAGTTTATGATGCTGATCCTTTTCCATCAGGCAATGATCTGGTATTTTCAGTTTTAAACTCATTAATTCAGCTGCTGAAGCTACTACCTTTTTTTCCTCTTACAAATCTCTGAACCTTTTTTATTCATCAAATCATTTTTTCACGTCAATAACCTCTTCTTACAGTGAGTCTCACGGTACTTGCAAACACTAATTTCATGACAATTTTGAGAGGCACAGCCCCCTTTTCTGTCAAATTCAAAACATGAAAGAGCAAGTAGGATACCTGAAATCAGTCACTGAGCTGGCAGCAAAATGCGTAGGAGAAATCTCTTCTCCTTGAACTTTTGCTTCTGGACTCTGAAGCAGCACCTCTGAAGGTGCTGCTAAAATGTTTCCAGAGGTAACCAATCTACATTAAAAGAAGTGAAATTCTCATATTTCCTTATTTATGTAAAGAGTTTTAAGACTTGCAAATCATTTCGGAGGGGCAGCAAAACACTATGTTCTTCAGAGGCCTAAAACCACTTTTTGCAGTTATGATTCACCGAAGAAAAAGGATGGTTGTAAGTGCTCAGCTGCCACCAAGATCTCTGCAGCAGTAAAAGGTTTTCCCCCTTTCAAACCAAGGCAATTTAAAGAGATTAAGTGAAAAAAATACAGAAAATTGGCAGGCCCCAAAAGATGGGCAGACATCACACTCTCCTGCTATAATATATCTTGGGAACATGCTCGATAAAACAATCAACTTCTTCCTAGGTAAGCAAGATTTTGCTGGCTATGATTCAAGGCTCAATTATAATGTCTGTTACAATACAATTCTTATTAATGATAACTCTAATTGCAGTGTTCACTATCCTCTTCCAAACCCAGCTTCCTGGAGACAAAGAATTTTGATTAAATGCCTTAAGTTAGTTCCATTTTCCTCTCAGATACACAAGCACAGCGCCCACCAAAGTGGTACAGATGTTTCTGAATGCAGGACCAGAGAAAGAACACACTCCTGTACTCACCTGGCAAAAACTGCTTTCACACAAAGCTTGTGAACATCCAGTCATGGAGATACTGAGGCTGACAGACAAATATATGCCTCTCTGCAAAGATATTCTGGATTTACATCAGTCTTTATGGGAGTACGTATAGACAAATCTCTGGCTGTTACTACATGCGCTTAAGACTGAGTTG
Organism: Thinocorus orbignyianus; assembly: GCA_013400375.1. NCBI lineage: Eukaryota > Metazoa > Chordata > Aves > Ciconiiformes > Thinocoridae > Thinocorus > Thinocorus orbignyianus. Next base: position 590,628 of record VXBW01007089.1, read on the forward strand.
ACTTTGATCCAAGACAAAATAGGCAGATCTATTCTCTCTTTGGCAAGCATTACTTCAAGGGAATTGCATTATATTTGTATCGTGTTAAATGGAAAATGCCTTTTCTAATAATGATAAATCAAGCATATTCTATAAATTGCTGTTAATTTGCATCTATGAAGTATGCTTCTGTTATAAAAAAAATAAGGTTAAAAGAAAAGCTTTTGACTTCACAGACACAACCATAATTCTCAATGCTACAGCACTGCCAAAGCTAAAGAAGCAATATAGAGTAATCTTGGTAATATATAGGAAAATAAGATAATACAAGTTTGTCCTCAGATTAACCATTTGTTCTGCTTTAAATAAAGACCTGCTTCCTAAAATGAAATAAATTCCTGCAGCTCTGCTGAAATAAATGGAGTAGCATTCATTTATTTCAACAGAGAATTTCACTTTAGGCATTTAAAATAAAATAAAATAAAATAAAACAAAACCCCAACTTCTCAGTATTGAAATATCAAAGTGGAGAGGGAGGTGCTGAGCTCTTCTCCCTGGGATGCAGAGATAGGATGCATGGGAATGTTTCAAAGTTGTGCCAGGGGAGGTTTAGACTGGACATTAGGAGGAATTTCTTTACCAAGAGGGTGGTCAAACACTAGAACAGGCTTCCTAGAGAGGTGGTGGATGCCCCAGGCCTGTCAGTGTTTAAGAGGCATTTGGACAATGCCCTTAATGACATGCTTTAACTTTGGTCAGACAGTTGGGCTGGATGATCACTGTAGGTTCCTTCCAACTGAAATACGATATCCTATTCCTATTCTATTTTATTCAAATTGTACTTGTAATTTTGTGGCCATTGACCTTGCCTGAAAAGTCTATGGAGAATCTTCTCTGATAAAAGTCCGATTTAATAAGCAATTAATGGTTTAATGTGCCTTTATAGTCTCACTTAAACAAGTCTGTTCCAGCACACTACAAATACTGAACATCATCAGTTCCTTCAAAAGAGTAATTTTATTATAGTCACAAATTTACAGGATGAAGAGGTTGAAAATTCAGCTCTGCCACAACTACATGGGACAATGTGAGAGAACGTCAGCTCTGAGTAACTTGGAAAAAAAGCTGATCTCTCACTATGGTTTGGGACCACCATACACAACATTTGTTGGAGGACACACCATCTTCCAGCAGGAGGGCTGGGAGTGGGACTCAGCTTCCCGGAGTGCAGGTTTTTCTCCACAGCCTCTAGACAGAGCATTCACAACCTCAGCAAAGCTTTTGTTTGGGGGTAGTTCTAACTGAAAGTCACGTTTTGTATCGCTTTCATAAATCTTTTGAAAATTCTGCACTGCTAAGACCTGCTGCCAGAGTCAACCAATTTAAATCACAGGAAACAAAACTGCAGAAAATGCCTCAATTTTGTTGATACACTGCAGGACTAATGACACTGTAATTTGTTTACTTACATTACTGTCAGTAGTACAACGTAACCTGAAGACCCGATCAAGATTAGGAGGCCATTACGTTAGGCATGAAGAAGGAGGCAGCTCATATCCCCGACTGCCTGCAATCCATCTACACGAGACAGACAAACTACAACTATCATTTTGCAGATGGAAAACAGGAGGAGTAAGCAGATTGCCAAAGGCTTTCAGAAGCTCGCTCAATGAAATCTCTGACAAAAACATGACATAAACCATTGCTGCTGGAAATGGATTTCGTTGCCAACAGGCTACCTTATCTATTTATCCCATTACTTTATTATTGAGTGAGTTAACTTCTGAGACACAACACAGATGCTGGATGAGAAGAAAAAATTATTATATTTGTTGTATTTCTTAACAAAGATCAAACACATGGGAATCTGATCACATTCTTCCGTAATATACTGAGATTGGAACTTGTTTTCATGTTCTATCACAGTCCTCCTATCTAATCTTCTGCAATGATCTTGAGCATCTATTTGTGTATTTAACTTAGGCTGTGCAAAGCTGAAAAATTAGCAGGTGATTTACAGTACCAAAGTTAGGTACTAAGGCATCTTACACAGTCAGGAAGGACAATTAAGTACTTCTGAAGGGTAATCCAGAAATCCTGCACTAATCATAAAGCAGCCAAGAACTATCCCTTAGGAAACAAACAAAAAAAAATGTAAAAAAATATTTGCTTAAAATAAGAGATTCCTTCTAAACTGTTCCCTAGGGAGGCTGAACCTTAACTCCTGCTGTCACTGGAACATAGGTGTGTCCACTGAGGCATCACAACACATTCAGGGATCAGACCACAAACTCTGCTCCTGAGATGATGTATCTAAACGAACCAGTAGAGAAAGAGGCAAAGCTGCCACATGTAACAGCCCAATAGCTGGGGTGCTGACAGAGGAAGTGTAAAACTCGATCAGAGTTCTCCTTCATCTTGAGGAGATTCCAGTTCTCACCTCCTACTTCTTTGGAACACGTAGGGTCATCAGACTGGAAACTACTCTGCTGGATCTCTGTTTTAGTGATGCATGAATTATAAGATCCTGGAGGATGAGCAGACCAGATATCTAGGGTACCAGCCCTTGGTCCTCTCTGGACTTTTTTCTGCATGGACTGCCAGGACAACTCACGCAGACAGTTTGCTCCTAAAAATCTGTTTTCCCAAAGATACTTTGGAAGCGAGCTACATGCCTTTTATTCCTGTAGTGCCAGCACTCCCCTCCTGTCCATGTTCTCTGCCATCACCCCCAATCACACAGTAAATGCCAATCTATGAGACTCCTGCAGAGAGAGGGCAAGATGGGCAAGTAAGACAGAGTAGAGCCCACAACCCACTCCTCGTTTGAGTCTCCTTAAAAATTCATAACTTGCTCTGGCAGAAGCAAGCCCCTCATAGTCTCCTCCTCCTTGCTGGAAACTCTTGAGAATGAATAATTAGGGGAGAGACAACACTTTTTCTATGTATGTCCTCTAGCCCTTCAGGGAACCATGGAACCAACGACGTTTGTGCTAAGGAGCTGTATCACCACACAGTGTGTGCATTGGTACAAGAGCAGAAGGTCCACTGCAAGAAGTTCCAATGCCTACCAAGCTGTCAAGACCAGGCATCACTGTAGGGCAAAATCATTGGATTAATAGTATAAAATTAATCCCTGAAGACAGAGAGTGGAATACAACTCCTTCAACACTCCTCTATGAGCGCCTGAACCAAGTACTCACCCTCTTGCCTGCTCCTTTTCTTGCCCATGACTCCTGCATTCTTCATGGCAAGAAGAATGCTAAACTGGAGGGAGCAGGAAATTTCAGCTTCCTCCTCCTCAAGAACACAAAGGCTGCAGGTAAGGATGTGGCAAACAGAGCTATGACCCTCTTCTGTTGGAAAGGGCAACTGAGAGTAGGTTTGCCATGCCTGAAATAACTGTTCAGCTATTATACATAAAATGGGCTCCAATGGGCTGCGTTTTTCAAAGAAAGTGGCCATCTCTGCTGTGCTTGATGCTGGATTCAGAGCTGTGCTCAGAGTACCCCAGTGAGGTCGGATTCCTCTTGGGATCCAAATGATCTCTAGATCTTGGTTCAGTGCATGGTTCCCTCACTTCCCAGACTAAAACAGCTCCCAGCAGGTATCTAGGTGTCTAGCTGCAGAACGACATGTGGACTGAATGTGAAGACAACTTGTGAGCTTTACATGATCCCAATATTAAGCAGCACTGGAAAGCAGGATTTCTGGATTGTGTCCTTGCACCTAAGTGTCTTATTTTTTTCCTAGCTCTCATTTATGTGACATGACAGATGTTCTGCATATCTTTGTGGACATCTCTGTAACTTAGTTACCCACTTCCTAAAGCAGGACTCACAGGAGCACACTGAGGACAAGCACTGAGTACAGCAAGGTCTAATGAGATCTTGTCAAGACAGACAGCATTTCAAGATGAATCCCAGGCACATCCGGAATGGTCTCCGTATAAAAAGAAGCTATATTTTATTCAGATAAACCAGTTTTAAATAAAACTTGACATTCATATGTCATCTTCCCCACATGCTTTACAGACTACTGGAAGAAAACACTTTATCCACTAACCATGGGGTCCCTTTAGAAAGACCACCACCAAAGACCACTTTGACATTGCAACTCAGACAATGGGCGTTTTCTGAGATCTGTTCTAATCTGGGAGTTAGAGAAGCTGCATAGCACCAATGGCAAGATACATGGAGGAAGCACAGTTCACGCTGGAGATTGATTTAATGAGTTTTCATAAAGTCTTTTAAGTCAAAGCCAGCTTCTGAGAGCCTCATCTAAAATGGTACCTAACATCAGCAAGAGTACACAGCATCTTGTTATCTTTCCACATTTACCATTCACGCTGTCTTTGACATTATCCAGCAAAATTATGTTTTGTGGGAGCCACCGGCCTCAAATTTTCTCACCTGTTTCAGTTCTGACATCTAAATTTATCTTGAACTAACTGGGGGTGGGAGGCAACAATTTTATTTCATAAAAACCTTGGGAAGTTTGGACGGGAACAGAAACATATCTTTCGGCATCTTCACAAAAATAGTTTGAAGGCATCTATTTTCAGATCTAAGTTAGAGAGGAATGCCTGTGAGAGCTGAGACTGGCATGGGAGACCCATGTGTTTAACTTCTAATTCAAACTAGAAATCTTCATGAGATCAAAATACTCCAAATATACAAACACACAGGAGCTTAAACCCAGACATCTTATATCCCAAACTGATGCACTGACTCTTTGGACCTCTTACCACAAAAAAGACACTGAGGTGCTGGAGCGGGTCCAGAGAAGGGCAACAAAGCTGGTGAGGGGTCTGGAGAATAAGCCTTATGAGGAGCAGCTGAGGGAGCTGGGGGTGTTCAGCCTGGAGAAAAGGAGGCTGAGGGGAGACCTTCTCGCTCTCTACAACTACCTGAAAGGAGGTTGTGGAGAGGTGGGGTCGGTCTCTTCTCCCAAGTCACAGGCAACAGGACAAGAGGAAACGGCTCAAGTTGCTCCAGGGGAGGTTCAGATTGGATATCAGGAAGCATTTTTTACACTGAAAGGGTTATCAAGCACTGGAATGGGCTGCCCAGGGAAGTGGTTGAGGCTCCATCCCTGGAGGTATTTAGAAGACGGGTTGACATAGTGCTTAGTGACATGGTTTAGTGATGTTTTTTTTAAATCAGAGTTAGGTTGATGGTTGGACTAATGATCTTAAAGGTCCCTTCCAACCTAGACAATTCTATGATTCTATCATACAACCTTCTGAAGAGTGGTACTATTTAAATTATATCAACAAACTTCTTGAAAACCCAAATCGTTATATTTACTGGAAAATGTTCCCATCGTGCTCTGGATGTAAGCTAAGGAGCAAGTACAGAGCTGAAAGAAAGGAACCGCTATCAGTGAGAACCTTCCTGTAATCCTGGATGTAGAGGAAAACATTACCTCACAGATCCAGGCCCGGATCAATAGCTGTCAACCCCCCACACCACTTGTGTTTTGCCTTCTTAAGGAACAGACCACATAAAAGGGTATCTCTTGATGTGAGCTTCCCGACTGAGGATTCAGACTGCAGAGGTCTTTGCAGTTTTTTGATAGTTTACATAACTGTATACAAAAGATATTGTTACAGCCTGATTTAAAGGACATTTTCCCTCCACGCAAAGGTGCAGCATAAACAGCTCCACTGTCTAACTCGCCACTTAAGATTCAGACAAGTCTATAAAGCAGGTGTTAAATAGACTTGGTATTGATTTCTTCAATCTGGAATGAATTTTACTGCCAATACATAGACACATGCTTTTAAGATACATACAATCATTAATTACCTGTATCGAGATCAGAGGCTGGAAAAATATGAACCCAGCATTTTCACTGTTTCCCACTTGATTTCATTAGCCAGGATAACGGCTTAAAGAAGCAGGTCCAACAGCTTCATCTGTTAACCTCTCACCATTGAAGGCTCCACTTGGCAGATCTGCTAGTGTGCACATCTAGATACTGTAGCTAGAACTGCTAGCCACAATTAAATCTACGTGAAACCCATTAAAATATAATCAAACCGGTTATGAGTGACAGAACACACAACAAAACACAACACAGGCTTTAAATGGGAAATCACTCTTGAAGGCAAGGCACCAAGAGAATATTCAGAACATGCCTTACCTGTGTAGTGCACCACACACGTCTGACCCTTCTTTGGAAAAGTCCTTCCTGTTAAAATTAACAAAGGTTATTCTTTTATTTTCTCCGATTAATCTGTGTGTTTAGACAGTTTTATCTTCTAAGAGGAAAATGCCAGACTGAGATGTGTATTGACTACATGTTATCAAATCACTAACATGCAAGACAATAATGGTTATGATTTAGGGTAGAAAGTCCCAGCTTGGCTTCTGTTTAGTTTTTAGGCCAAAAACCACTTTCCTTATGTAATTTTCCCTATATGTGCATACATTATGTATGTATTTATATTCTGTAAGTGCAGAAAGACTGTCAAAACTTCATGAATTATAAACTTAAAATTCCCAGAATTTTTGTTGGTTTTTTTTTTTTCAAAGAAAGTCTTATTTTGACATTGTGAAAAAATCACCTTTGTATTCATACTTCTAATGTCTTTTACTCAAGAGAGCTCTAATTGCCAGGAAGGGTTTTAAAACAAATTTCACAGGCAAATGCAGCTCAATTCTGTAGCACTGGACAACAGTAAAGCAGTGACACACTGATTTCTAGTAAAAGCCCCCTAAAATTTTCATTCGGAAAGGAGAGCTTAAGTTATATTCTTGCTACTGGAATACGATTTATACTTTACCTGTTTTAGATACTGCCAAAGACACTACAAGTTTCGGGAAGATTTTCCAGGCTCAATTAGATGCCAATGGCATATTAAAACAACTAACCTTGATTTCTCAAGTAATGTCAGCCAGGGGAGGACCCAGGCTGAGAAGAATTTAAAAATATGAATGAGACCGATTATTAAGAAACATCCTTGCCAGAAAGCTAGAAACCAGGGATTCACATAGAAACTGAATCTTAGTTGGCTTTCTGGCTTCTTTAGTCTGGATCAACACAAGAATTTATGCATTACAGGGTGCATTGCAGGGTATAAAACACCAAGTAACACAACAATAAGCCATGTATTTACGTGCGTAAACCCAGCAGTAAATGGCAGGAAGGCAGGCTAATATGATGAACCAAGATTTATAACACGAAACTGAGAAGATGGTGCTTCCAAGCATCATTTGAAGATCCTCATTCATCAGGTTACGTTTGGCTCTGCAATATCTCCAGCTGTGGGCTGCAGAAAGTGCTGTACAATAGATACCCAGCACCACTGTAACCCTGAAGTGGGTTTAATCTCATTTAACTTTAGCCATCTAAAACACAAGCAGCTCTCATATGCCAGCTTCCCCTATTGACAGTGCAGAATTAGCCGCACCTTGGGAGAAACTCAGGCTATCCAGAGGGAGGCAAGATGAATTATCCTCTGGAGATGACTACAGAAAAAAAAGCCTAGAAGATTGCTTTAGACTAGCCACCCAACCTGAGAAAAGTTACGGGAGATGAATCCTACCTTGGTAAAACAGGTATTATTCAAATGATGCACTATTAGACAGAGATCTAAGAAAAGGAGTACAGACCTCACTGACACATGTTCTGCTGTGTGAGTATAACACCAGCAAAGTCCATGAAGCTACATAAATCCACATCAAAGCTGAATTAAAAGCAGAGATTCTCAAGACCACTGACTAGCTGTGGTTTTAAGACAGTTTTTAAAGTCAGCTGATTTTGATTAAGACTTGCAACCAAGAGAACTAATCCATATAACCTTATTTGGAATAGCATATTGCTTACAAAGACAGCCTTGATATATTTAATAGCTAGGAAGTACTATTACAAGGTTACGTTCCACCCTTCTTTCTACTCTCAACCCAGGAACGTTACTTATACCCACAGAAGTATTCTGGTTATACATCTGTGCAACCAAGAGAAGAATTTGATCCCCAGAGCTAAAAAGCACAGAGGGAGAAGCCAATTTAAAAGCGTACACAAAGAAAGAAAAGATACTGGACCAAGAAAGTTAAGCTGAGATCGACTTGAACAAATGATTTATGGTTGTGTATCAGCCAGTGATGAATCTGGCCTGTTATACAGATACAGATGGCTGTATGGTAGAAATTATGTCCCCTTGAAAGAAAGAAAGAAAATAAATCAAAAAGCGAACCCCCCAAACCTCATGAAATTATACATTAATGCCACAGGAGAGCAGAACACCGCGAATTGGCTCCGGAACGGAGAGCCTGCGCCAAGCAGAGGTTATCGCCACCGGGGGTGCACCCCAGCCCCCGCCAGCATCACCGGCTCCAGCGGGAGGATGCGGGCGGGCGGCAGGGATGCTGATACGAATGCCCGGTGGCCCCAGGGCGAGGAACCGGGGAAAGTTTTGGGCAGGGAGCGCTGCCGGCCAACGCCGGGCCGGTCTGTGCAGCTGTCAGCGGATGCCAGGGAAAAATCCCCAGCCCCCTGCCCGCGGAACTACCGCCGGTTTCCCCCCACCAAGCTGCCCGGTGGCCGCCTCTCCCCGCATCAGGGATGGAGGTGCGGGGGCGGCCGTGCCTTCCTTCCTTCCCTCCCTCCCGCACCCCGACCCCACGCTCCCTTCTCGAAAGCCGGGTTCGTTCCCCGGTGCCTCCTCCCTTCCCTCCGTTCTCGTACCGTCTCCCGGAGAGATGGTCTCGATCTCCACCCCCATGTCGGTACCAGAGCGGCTCGGCGGGGTTCGGCACCTTTCGGAACGGCTTGGGCTCCCCCAGTGCGGGCATGCCCCTCCGCCGCCGGCTGGCAGGGACCTCCCCCGTTGCCCGTCAGCCGCCCGCAACCAATGCGGGGCAGGGGCGGGGAGGACGGGGAGGGGTCGCCCGGGGCCGCCCGGGATGCGGGGCAGCACGGTGCCATCGCCCTCTCGGTCCTCCGGAGGGTATCCGGGGGTCACCGCATGCTGGAGCGCTTCCCCGGGGGTCTTGCCACCCTTCCCCCCCCCTCCCCCCCACGCCGTTCCACCGTGCCCGCTCCTGGGCAAGGTGCGGGTAAGGACCCCCCGGTGGTGCCCCCACCCAGCGTGTCTCCCCCGGGCCACGATGTGTAGCTTTCCCACCCGAATCCATAGAAAATTTCCGTATTAACCGCTCAGGTGCTACCCTGGTGAGAGGTTGCAAATCCAAAAGCCCCCTGCAAGAGCCACCCCTGTTTCTGCCAAGTTGTCGCCTTTGGAGGTAAAACAGAACCAACCTGAAATAGGTGAAAAATACTATTTTGTCATGAACTATTGTGTACGTGAATCATGGAATGGTTAGAGTTGGAAGGGGCCTTAAAAATCATCCAGTTCCAACCCCCCTGCCATGGGGGGTTGGAACTCCCACAGGACCAGGTTGTTCAAAGCCCCACCCAGCCTGGCCTTGGCCACCTCCGGGGTGGAGCATCCACAGCTCTGGGCAACCTGTTCCAGTGCCTCACCACTCTCACAGGAAATAAATCCTTCCTCATATCTAATATAAATCTACTTGCTTTCAGTTTAAAGTTGTTACCGCTCATCCTATCACTACAGAGCCTTGTAAAAAATGCCTTTCCAGCTTTCTTGTAGGCTCCCTTCAGATACTGGAAATTCACTAGACACCGTTTCCACTGGCTCTAAAGTCATAGTTCTGGTTACAGTCCTCTTATTCTGGAGAGTCAGCCTTATGAGGAGAGGCTGAGGGAGCTGGGGTTGTTCAGCCTGGAGAAAAGGAGGCTGAGGGGAGACCTTCTCGCTCTCTACAACTGCCTGAAAAGAGGGTGTAGAGAGGAGGGGGTTGGTCTCTTCTCCCAAGGCACAGGTGACAGGATAAGAGGAAATGGCTTCAAGAAAAAGAAAAGGCTCAATTCGAAGACAGAACAAGGATCTGTAGAAGGTATCTCAAAACTGTTGGGTGACTATTACTGAACAGCAAATAATGCTGTTATTTTTCACCTTACTGCATTCACCTGAGGCATCGAGGTCCTCCTTTGAGGAGGACACTGGTGCTAACAACTACACAGTATATGAAGATCTTGGAAGAGAAGACTGAAACACATCTTCAGGAAAGCCTCTGAAACCCAAAGAAAAATGGTTTAGGATTGGCAGAGAATCAGAGGAGAAGAAAAGAGGACAAAGGGGCTAAGAGGGAAAGTCCATGACCGAGGAAACTACTAAAACCAAATCACTGAAGCAGCCCAGGAAATTAGTGTTTTAAAGACTGTTCTTTGAAAGTGATTGCATGACATCCACCTCCTCCCCCCCCTGAGATACAGCGTATCTCCATCAAGGATAAAGTGCATTAGTCTCAGCTTTCAAGGCTCTGTAGAGCTCATCTTCCTGAGCAGCACGTCCTTCTGTCCTGGCAACAAAACCAGCAGCCAGGAAAAGCAGGGTGTGTGTGGGTGTGTGTGTCTCCGAACTCTCCTTCCTGAATGTTATGATGGAACCAGATGACTCCAACATTTAAGATTCTTCAGTGGTCACAAAGAGGACAAGTTGATCACAGTCATTATGAGGCTTTGCAGAAACCCCAAACCTCAAAATTTAGCAGCTGAATATCTAATTTTCTGTAGTCAAAACCCCTACAGCCTGCACTGTTTACAAACTATTTCTGCATTCTCACTTTAAGGAAGAGAAACAGTTTTCAAACGTTTAGGGTGTTTTAGATTAGTTCATAGTTTAATTCATAGTTCTTATATTGTGAAATCCCATTCTTTCACTGGTTTTTATATCTACAAAGGATCTACAAATCATGTGTAATAGATTCCATATGCACATGAAGAACACCCCTGGAAGGCCAAAGCACTAAATTGCCCATAAGCTGAAAGCACAAATTCTGCAGGCATAGAAATTCGTGGAAGTCACAAAAAAGCCCCAAATGATATACATTTCCCCCACCAGCATTCATGGAGGACTCAGCCTTACTTTGAAACCCAACCACTGTTCTATGAACAAATAGTGAAAGCAAACTAAAAATATTTTACGAATATTGACCTTTCCCCTCACTGAACCAACATGCACCATCAAGTAATTTTAGTCCAAAAGCGTCCAGGACATGCAAAACCAGCATCCTGCCAGAAAAAAAAAAACCAACCAAAGTAAACAGCAGCCTGCCCAGCTCAGCAGGTCACGTCACTGCGAATGTTCCTGTGCATCACTTGCCTTGACTGAAAAAAACCCCAACAGTCAGGTCAGAATAAGTGATTTTCCTCAAAGTGGGTCCCCGAGGCAATTCTGATTGGATACCTGCAGTGATAAACAGATAAACATTTGATAAACAGATCAAAACACACCAAAAATCTCAATGTGCCTGTCACAGGAGGGCTGTCTCTTCTTCTCACCATTGCTGGTCACCACAGGTCTGCAGCACAGTCACCTCCTCCCAAAGGATACTTGTTCCAAGCGCCCCAGAACAGAATAAAGCTTTGTCCTGAAGCAATTACTCTGAATCCTCATCTTCCTCTTGGAACTCCTCATCCACATCTGTATCCGTAGTTTCCTCTTGCAGCTGTAGTTACGAGTGCAAAACTGCAGCTGGAATTTTTCAGTAGCACTAAACCTGACGTGAAAGCTGCCACCTCTCCCTGGCATTCTCTTCTGCCTCACAGGGCTCTTCCCAACTCAGTTATTCACTTATTCTCTATCACAGCACTTAAATGTGAGTCATTATGAATGTTTCTGTCCTGATCTTCAAATTCTTTTACAGGACACCTCAGGTACGTTGAGGGAAGAGCTCCAGCTCATCAGGATACACACCACCAGCTGCTAGAGCCATGAAATCAGTAGCTTAGACTCAGGAATGGAGGCAAAAATTCCACACAACCAGAAAGAACTAACAGAGCTCACTTCCAGAAGAGATCAACACAGTTTACCACTTACAAAAAATATGTGGGCTTAGACTAATGCCTTCGGATGGACAAATGCTCTCACAAGCTTCTGTGTCCCCAAGAAAATAGTGGTCAGGCACTGGAACGGCCTGCCCAGGGAGGGGGCTGAGTCACCATCGCTGGAGGTATTTAAGAAACGCGTAGATGTGGCACTTCAGGGCTGAGATTGTAGGGGTATTTTGTGTGTGTATGGTCGGACTCAATGATCTCAGAGGTCCTTTCCAACCATGATGATTCTGTGAAAAGTCACTAACATACTGGAGCAAGTCCAACCAGTCCAATGTGGTTAGTGACTGGAGAATGTGGAGACGGTGGGAGAGCTGGGTCAGTTCAGCCTGCAGAAGACAAAGCTAAGGAAGGATCTCAGCTGCTGTCTACATGGGTGGTGGAGAGGTTAGTGCCACACTCTTTTCAGAGATTCTCAACAAAAGGACAAGAAACAATGGGCACAAGAAGGGGAAATTCTGACAAAATACAAGGAAAAAGTCTTCACAAGGTGAGTTATGAAACACAGCCTTGAGGAACCTGATTAGAGTTTGAAATCGGCCCTGTTTTAAGCAAGAAGTTGGACCATTTGGCTTCCAAAGATCGCTTCCCCTAAATGGCTTTATGAGTCTGTAATATTTTTCCTGCAGAATGAAGAAGAGAAGGAAATAAAGAAGTGGTGGTGAGGTTAACCACGGTTCTGAAACTGACTGCATGACCCTAAACCACCTGGATTCTGTTTGCAATGCGCAATGGCCCAAAGTGGCTAATCCATCTCCTGGGCACTGCACAACAGTATGTGTAAAAACCAGCCAGATGCAATACAAATATGAAATTGCAGCATCCATCCCAGCTAATTAGCACGCATGCAGATTGCTGCACTGATATTGCTTCACTGCCTACCATTCTGAAGCCAGCTTGCTGAACTGAAGATATGCTCTGGATTGCTCCGTGCCTCAGTATTTCACTTATAGTATAAGAATGATCATTTTGCCTTGTCTATTTAGACTGCAAACAATTCAGGGGCAGTGGTCCCCTTTAAATAAGTGTATATAAATAAGTGTAACACCTTGGGGCCCAGAGCCTAAACTCAGGGTCATGCAGCATGGTATCACAAATAAAATTTCCAATAACAACAATATTGGAAATATTGGAACTCTCGGCAGACAGCCCAAGAGGATTCAGTTTTCTCTTCCATCCCATCTTCCATAGCAAAAACCAGATTACAACATTTAAGTCTATCTTTCAAACTGAACAAAACAGAACTGGAATGACACCTATATCCCATCCAGAGGGACCTGGACAGGCTTGAGAAGTGGGCTAATGCAAATGGCATGAAGTTCAACCAAGCCAAGTGCAGAGTCTTACACTTGGGACGTGGCAATCCCAGGCACAAATACAGGTTGGGCAGAGAATGGCTGAAGAGCAGCCCTGAGGAGAAGGACTTGGGAGTGCTCATGGATGAGAAGCTCAACATGAGCTGGCAGTGCGCGCTGGCAGCCCAGAAACCAACCCCATCCTGGGCTGCATCAAAAGAAGCGTGAGCAGCAGGGCCAGGGAGGTGATTCTCCTCCTCTACTCTGCGCTTGTGAGACCCCACCTGGAGTCCTGAGTCCAGCTCTGGAGTCCTCAACATAGAAAGGACATGGACCTGTTGGAACAGGTCCAGCGCAGGGCCACCAAGATGATTAGAGGGATGGAGCACCTCTGCTATGAGGACAGGCTGAGAGACCTGGGACTGTTCAGCCTGGAGAAGAGAAGGCTCCGGGGAGACCTGAGAGCAGCCTTCCAGGATCTGAAGGGAGCTCCAGGAGAGCTGGGGAGGGACTCTTGGTCAGGAAGTCTAGTGACAGGACGAGGGGTAATGGTTTTAAATTGGAAGAGGGGAGATTTAGATGAGATATTAGGAAGAAGTTCTTTGCTGTGAGGGTGGTGAGGCACTGGAACAGGTTGCCCAGGGAAGTCGTTGATGCCCCATCCCTGGAAGTGCTTTAAGGCCAGCTTGGATGGGGCTTTGAGCAACCTGCTCTAGGGAGAGGTGTCCCTGCCCATGGCAGGGGGGTTGGAACTTGATGATCTTTAAGGTCCCTTCCAACTCTAACCATTCGATGATTCTATGATAAACAATAAAATAATTATTCCAGCTCTGTTATTTCCTTGCCATTGAAGTTACAGAAGGAAGTCAGCGCCTTTGAGAAACTTTGTATTTACAGTGCAACACATTTGCTGCTCTCTCCAGTAAAACTCTTTTCTCTGTAGTTTTGGTATTTATTCTGCTTGGTGAAGAAATGTCACTGGCAAGACATATTGGAAGCAGTTCAAACAACAGGAGGAAACCAAACAAACCGCAAATATTAGCTACAAGCTTCTGATTAGCCTTTCGATGATTTTGGAAAATGTAACTGTGGAAAAGAAATTAACTGGCACTCTCATCCTTCAGATAAATAAATCAAGGGAGCTGGATAATGGATTCAGCAAATTAAGGCAGTATTTGTTTTCCTTCATTCTGCATGTACAATTCTAACACCATTTAATGAGTTTCTAGAATTATCTGAAGTTACAACTAAAAGATGAGCAGGCAGAGAGGCAGGTTGTACACATACCCAGACAGCCACGAGCAGGACAGCACAGAAAGATTGTAAAAAGTTGGGGTTTTTTTTTCATGATACTCCAGGGGCAGCTTTAGCTCTAGGTAAGTGTTAACAAATCAACAACAGCCACTAAAAATCTCAGGCTTTTTACATTCATCGCTAGGACAGGCAGTGATTTTCTGGTATTCAGCTCCTCACCAGGGCTGACCCAGCATTTGGTGTTTGAATCAGCCCTTCTGGGTTTTGCAGCTACGTAGTTAAGGTGGCTGAATCCTGGAGAAGAGGTATTTAAGCTTAAACTGACCCTCAAGCAGAAGAATTTCTAATCCTTCCTACTAGTGAAGTGGGATAGTATTTTTATTTTTTCCCTTCTAAACTAAGGCCTTATCTGAGATAAAATAGAAGGCCAAAATTGAGTCATTACAGCCTTTCTGTAAAAATGTGGACATCACAGGACCTTCAGTACAATTCTGCCTAACACTTAAACTAGCCTCAGGGTTACGGGTTAAAGTCATCATCCATTATAGCTCTGTTTCAGCCTCATGGAAAGTTATAGGTGAACTATTAAAAAAAGCAGGTGGGTAGCAGAGCCATGTTACCACTGTTTCTTCTTAATTGCCAGGTTTGTGTTAGAACACATTCACCATATTTGTCTATATCATGGGGAGGGAGGAAGGGAGGTTCCGCTAGGTCTAACAAGCAAGAATATTTCTAGGCAAGACCAAGTCAAAGGTGATCGGTTACAAGGGTTTCCAAATACAGCCGGGAGGGAACTCTCCCCAGATATTCCTGAAATTGCCCCATAGTCATCCCTAAAGAAGAACCAGTAACAGCAACAGCAAAACCACGCACACAGCCTGGCCATCAGAGGTGTTTTCATCATACAAACCCCATACATGGAGGAAAATTAGATTCAGAGGGAGACCCCATGGTCCTTCTCAGTCAGTACGCTCAACTATGGCTTAAATGCTTGGACAGGTACTGCAATCCACGTGATTCAAAAGCAACTTATTTTGATATACTTCATGAAATTTGCCTTCCCAAAATAGATGTTGCTAAGACTTTGACTCTGTCTACACTGTAAGCTAACCAGTTTCAATTCAGAGTTAAGCCAGGCTCATACTGTCCTGACTTACATTTGAGTAATAAATTATTTTCTGAGCATAGACAGAGTTTAAGTGACCCATACTAGTTATCAAGTTGGGATAAATATGAATCTGCTAAAAATATTTCTTCAAGTCACTTTCAAATGAGAGTGATCGATTTATCATTTAGCCATGCAAGAAGTTCCTGAGTTATCTGATGTGTTTGGTTCAAATGATAAAAATATCACTTCAGAATTATAAATTTAGCTCCATCCTGTAAAAAAGAATTGACTAAAATGAGACATCTTCAGAAAAAAATGCATTTAATGCTTATGAAAGAAAAAGACCAGCATAATTTGGAAGCTGAGTGTTGACTTACAGATGGAAAGACCTATTAGATCATTCATTCCCTCTCTTTGCCAAGACAGGAATGTTTCCTAAAGAACATTTCATACTCTTCTGCCTAGTCTAATTTTAATAACGCAAGTACTGGAGTTTCTATCACTTTCCTTAGAATTCTATTCCACACAAACACAGCTCAAGCTCGGGAAATGTTCCTTTTTAAGAAACACCATCGAAAACTTGATTGCTTTATAAAGCAAGCACAAGGGGCTGGCATACACGGATGAGAGTATTAAGTCACAAAACAGTAGTCTGAGACAGAGCAGGCATTCAGGGGTGGGAGGGATGTGGGACGTAGGAATGGTGTAGCTCTAGAAGGGGCTGTCAGCAGGCTGATCATTGGTAAATGTGCTAGTTATAACGACTGCACAACTGCTCCTCAGCATTCATCTGTCCATCCCCATGTGCTATCTGAGCACTTCAGCTGGGGTCATAAAGCAAGATTCATTCATCTATTTTATAGAATCATCGAATCATCGAATGGTTAGAGTTGGAAGGGACCTTAAAGATCATTAAGTTCCAACCCCCCTGCCCTNCAGGTGGGGTCTCACAAGCACAGAGTAGAGGGGAAGAATCACCTCCCGTGACCTGCTTTATGATGGAATAAATCATGCTAGAAAAGTGTCTGACTTTTAAGCAAATCAGCAAGCACGGTCAGAATTAATTACTCGTGTGTATGCCTAGAGGTATGTTAGTGAGGTGAGGCTCAACTCCGTTACCCAGTGGGAACTTGGGTTCTACTTTCCCGTAGGCAGCCATATGTATATACCTCAACGTAGAAATGTGAGATGAATCCCATTCGTGCAACTGAACATTAAATAAGTGTCCTTCTCTGTGACCACATTTGCATAACCACCCTTCATGTCCTTTCCTTCCTAATTCCTCACCTGTTTTTCTTTAGCATTGTGAAAGTCAGAAAAACTTTGAGCCCAATGGTGTTGCTGAGAGCAGAATGAAGTGGGCTTCTGCAAACGTTTGCTTCTCTCCACCCCAATGAACCACAGGAGTCTCACTCTAGACCACCAAATGGAAGGCTTGGGAGATAAACGAATGCTCTGTCAATTCTACTTCCCCAAACTTGCTGGGCTGCTATGTTAGAATTGCATGATATTTCCCTTTCTATTACAGAAGAGAGGGAGTTCCAAGAACCACAAAGGTTCTTGAGGACTGTTGACAACACACCTGCAAGACTGATGGATAGCTCAGGTTGGAACGATATGATGGAGCATTTCTGGTGGCTTCCCTGAGATCCCAGGAGGTTTCAGAGAACTGGAGGTCACATATCAGAGGAGTGGCTGCAGTCAGTCATACAGTCACTACACTTGGAAAGCTGCCGTGTAGCAGCACACAGCCGAGTGTGGAAATGAGTTCACAGAATTTGTGAAGTTCTACAAGAAGCTGCAAACCTTTTGTCTGTACTCTAACAGTGCCTCCTCCATCACATGTGTCCCCATAATAGATGCCACTATTTAGCAGATGACAGATCAAGCTACTGTGTTCCACTTGGCCCAGGCAGTCACTCCAGAAGGGTAAGACCATGGTACTGCAAGTATAGAAGAAATAGTCTTAGAAAGAAGCTGGGACTTTTCTGCCTGATGTCTCCTTAGTTTGAATATAATCTGCATAGAAAAGATCAGAGCCTTACCTTCACATAATAAGAGTTTTTTTAATTAATTAACCAAACTCCTTAAGAGTTTTCTTCAATATAGTTACGTAAAAAATACAATCTTCCATTAGATCTCTCCCACTTGAGGTGACACACACACAAAGCCACGCCAGCTGCTGGGTTAAATCCCATTCCGAGAGCAGTAGCAGCACACAGACACATCAGTGTCAAACGAGAGCTGATTTACATATTGTGATCAGCAGATCTGATCTGACAGATTACATATTTTGTATCTTCATTAACC
Source organism: Thinocorus orbignyianus (assembly GCA_013400375.1). Taxonomy (NCBI): domain Eukaryota; kingdom Metazoa; phylum Chordata; class Aves; order Ciconiiformes; family Thinocoridae; genus Thinocorus; species Thinocorus orbignyianus. The sequence goes on from VXBW01007089.1 coordinate 608,499, forward strand.
ACGCATCATTTTTACATTCTGTTCCAGTTAGCTTGTGACAGACAACTATTTTTTAAAATCAGATCTCAAGGCAAAGAAATGTCAGCGTGGAAAAATAAATACATTGCTCAAGCTTCTTGAAAGTCTTGAACTAAATGACACATCGACTTAAACCGGTGAAATCATGGTGAGTTGCTTTAAATAGAAATATTTTTGAAGTAAAAATACCACAAAACACTAGACATTTTAGAAAGTTGAAGTAAATTAGTATTAGAAAAATTGCTACTTTTACCATGTTATTACATACTGAGCTAGATCTGTCTTTCTGTGAAGTCACCAGGAATATTGACATCAGATTAATTAATTTGAAGCAATATTTAGCCTGGAAATAGTTATTTTACCATAAATAAAGGAGAAAATGAAGTCTGAATCTCAGCTTTTCCAGCAAGGCACTGAACTCGGATCCACAGAGCTGTTTAGATACCAGTCTCCCACTGGACAAGAAATATAAATATATTTAAAAAGCTTGGAACTCATTAGCTCTGATCCATATTGAACTCAAAACATATTCATCATTTCCCAAGACAGGTGAATAGTAAGTTTAGCAATGTGAGAAAACAGGAATATAAAATCAGTATTATGAAGAAGGGTAGCTCAACCTCTGCAACAATGAGGGCTGGATTAATATTTAAATATTAATTAGGAACCATGGCAGCTCATGGTTACTAACAGCTATGTGCAGCTCGGGGCAGGGGGTGTCAGTGTGGGACTCTGTACCCTACTTCTAACCATCTCCTCCAACACAACAGAGATGGGCCGGGCTGGAATCACTCTGCAGGGCAGAGCCAGCCAAGGTGCCACCAGCTGGAACACCTTGTTTAAACCATGGGTAACGTTCTGATCTGAGTTATACCAATGTTAATCAGGGGCCCAGTGATGTTAATAGGATCAGAATCGAGCTCAGTAGCAGTGTAAAGGCTGGGTTGCTCACTGGGGTGTCTCAGATTACTCACAGAATACTCTTCACGTTGCTGTCCTGGGTCTCAAAGGAAAACTGTAGTATTGCTGGGGCAGTTTTCAGTTACTGGCCTTTGAGTGTGTGCTATATAGATCCATGCATGCCAAGGTGTGACACAGAAATATTACTTAAACATTTTACCAGTTTCCAGAAAAAAATATGCTGGCTGAATGAGGGGAACTTGTTTTCCACCCTCTCTATTTTTATCCTGCTTTCAAAAATGAGGCTGTGCCAAACAAAAGTTCACAGTCTCTTTCATTCACCTTGTGCCTGCATCTGGAATTTGCTTTGATCTCGAGTACAACTTGTTTAAATTATGTAATCATGGCATAACTTGTGGGGTTTTTCCTTTTGTATATCTTACAAGTCTTCCATTATTTAAATAGTTTTTTAAAGATAAACTCTGAAAGGCAATCTTATCTCAAATCAGTTTCTTCATGTATGGTGCTGATGGAGGTACTAGATAACTGTCTTCACACAGAAGTCTCTTGCCCACAGAATAATGTGTTCTCCCACTGAAAAACCACAGAATGAACTATGAGAGGAAGTTTTCCTTGAGATCCTCAAGTGTTATCTCAAAGAAGCCTGAGGTTCAAACTCGATTGCTACAGAACAAGCCTTGTGGTGTGTCGAAACCCTGCAGATTTCAAGGAACGCCGTGCCTTAGGGAATTAAAAAAAAGAAGGCCACAGCAAACTCATCAAGTTTTGTGTCTTTCCATGAGTCTGGTTTCTCAGTGGGCTTCATCTCACATTCACTGCAGTCATACCTGAATCTCCTTTGCTTTAAATGAAGTAACTCCTTATCTACTAAGCACCTGTATTGATTTCCTTCAGACTTTCTAGGAAATTCTACCGTAAAGACATTATATGATAGGATACAGGAGGTGAATAAACTTGGTGAACTGAAGGTGCTAGGGTTTGGGGGAAAAGAGATCTTAACACTAGACAAAGCAGAAATCAGCTATGAATGTGTTACGCCTCACTAACTCATCACCTCACTATTGGCCAGTAAAACTTTTTGGATGTTGTCATTTTTATATCTGAGTATCTTGGAGAATTAACAAGAAACAAACATAAGTACATCAGATGAAGTCCTATTTCCTAACGCTTTCAGAGCTAGATAAAGACCTCACTGTGGCTCTGCTACAAATATTTTTCAAGATTTCAGTGTTTGCAGGACATCCTTACTTCTAGAACTGAGGCTGATTCTCTTACTGGCAAATCTCATAGATGCAGCCTTGTATCGCCCCCTGATAATCTCACAGATGCTGCTGAACAGCAGATGCACGCTATGAGAGATGATGAAATGAAAAAAAAACCAAAAAAATAAAAAAATCAAAGAAAGTCCAATCTTCCACGAGTAGTCCATGATAGCAAGATGTCTGCATAGCTGGCAGAACACACATCATCTTCAGTGAAACATCTTAGAATCATAGAATCATAGAATGGTTAGAGTTGGAAGGGACCTTAAAGATCACTGAGTTCCAACCCCCCTGCCCTGGGCAGGGACACCTCTCCCTAGAGCAGGTTGCTCAAAGCCCCATCCAGCCTGGCCTTAAACACTTCCAGGGATGGGGCATCAACAGCTTCCCTGGGCAACCTGTTCCAGTGCCTCACCACCCTCACAGGAAAGAACTTCTTCCTAATATCTCATCTAAATCTCCCCTCTTCCAATTTGAAACCATTACCCCTCGTCCTGTCACTACGCTTCGTGACAAAGAGTCCCTCCCCAGCTCTCCTGTAGGCTCCCTTCATTTCAGTCATACTGAAGCAGAAGTTTCTGCATCCAAGACACATTTTAGGTTGCTGGAATCCAGCTGCAACATAGTTTTGTTACGGTACTTAAGGCACCATTCAGAATGTAGATGAGATGGCTGGGCTAAAGAACAGCTTTATCTGTTTCAGTAAAACACATCCAGAAGACAGCAAAGCAGCGAAGCAGCATTATTTTAAAGCAAACCAAAAATGTCTTATGCAAACTCTGCAAATTTGTGGAGCTGTTGGCATTGTATTTTAATGTAATCTATTCATTATAATTACTACGGGTAAAAAGCTACTGCTAATATATGACACAATAATCCTGCTGTGTCTTCGAGGAAATGCAGAATAGTCTGAGTTCCTAGTGAAAGGGATATGGCAGTGTGGCATCTGAAGCGTGGCCTGGGCACCTGTGTCAGGAATGGGTAAGGTAAAGTCATTAAAAAACTGCAAGCACAAACAGAGACAAAAATTTTTAGAGTCTTGCATAAAAAGGGATCTTTAAGTTTTTAATTTTTACTTATTCCAGTCTTCACTGCTGGCTTGTCCTTGCTGAATATAATAAAGTCTTGATTTTGAATGTAATCTTCATGAAATAATCTATAAAACCCAAGTCACTGTGCATGAGAATGTTGGAAGATAACTTTACATATATTTGGAGTTCTTTACTGGTACTCACCACCCCCAGCACATACACCTGGAAAAAGGATACTAAAAAAATTCTTATTACAGAAGTCCATCTGCTTTCAATGAGAGGTCTGTTTTTTCCCAGGTAGTACTATAAAAATGTATAAAATATAAATCAGCTGAAGATGCAGAATGTGTATAGTTAAGTCTTACATCTTTAACCACACTGTTCATACTAATAATTTGTAAACCTCTGCCCAGGTCTAATTTGTTTAGATTATCTATTTCATGTAAACAGCAAGAGACACAAATTACATGAAAGCAGAAAGGAGATGCTGGCAAACCAAGAACCACAGAAAGATGTTGAGGATGAGATTCTGTTACCTGTCTATAAGCTTCTAATGCCATCTTAGACAGTCTAGGGACTATCCAGGGATCATCTCTTTGTTGCCAGCTGCCACTCCAGGATGACACTACTCTTCTGTAAGTCCTATGCTATATCTGCCAGCCCAGTCTGCCTGGCTCAGATATCTTAGGGCACTGAAAATCATAATGTTTGGTTATATTTAAGTAATGAATCCCACCCTGACAATCTCTGTCCAAGCTAATGCCAGAAAAGGATGTCCTGAGGAGGGAGGAATGGAGACACTCAAGGTAGTTCACCTGAACCTGCTCTGCTCCTGAAACAACACAGCCAAAACAGATCGGTGGAGCCTCACACGGGTCCACTGTGTTGCATGAGTTTATTGGCTGGTTGTTTGTCAACTCAAGGATCTTTGCACAATATTATGTTATATCCTGGAGAATCTGCAGAGTTTAGGGAAACGGGAAAATTTTGACTTCCTCTGCTTTTTGGCTATATGATGAGGGAAGGGTCCTCAGATGCAGGTGTCTGGGAAGACCAAGAAAGAAATCAATATATATTTGTAGCTAAGAAATCTGCCCCAGTAAAATGAACACTAATCAGATGTCTTTGATTTTACACTATTTTGCTGGGTTTTTCTGTTTTGTTTTGTTTTTAAATCTCACCTTCCTTCATTCCCTTGTAACTACTAACAGAACAGAACACGATTTTCCTTTTCTACTTCCCTTTCATAGCCACTTAGGACCTTGCATCTTTGAAAGATGCTGTCCATCAGAGATTGCAATCTGCCTTGTACAGTTCTCAGGTATGTTTAAATCTTCTTTTATCCTTCAAAGGCTGGCTGAAAGAAGTGTCAGGTCATTATTTCAGGCTGTAGCTTAATACTTAGGCTTAACGGTGTATGATCTCTCTCCAGCCTTCATTAAAGACCTTTATTCACTGAAGGTCAAGGTATTAGAGTGTTATTTTTAAATATATTCCCAGCAGTGAAGAGTTAAAAATAGACTTCTACTAAAACGTATAGTAATTGGTTAAACCTTGTTAGCCATCACATGAAGATGATAACTCCTCCCAGGAAAAGACAAAGCAAAAGCAGCTTTAACGTGGATTTATACTTAGAAGAGCAGCTGCAGGCTTACTGGGAAGGAGTCCACAATCTAGGCTCTTGGATTATTAGCAGAAAAACCAGCATGATTCTGGAAAGGAAGCAAGGAGATATGAGATAAAATTTTCCACGTGATCTGCAAGTGAATTCCATGGAATCCCTACTTTGGAGCAACCACCAGTAGACAGAAAGCTTAAGAAGATGGAGCTGGGAAAGGCAAAGCTGCTGAGAACTGGCCTCAACGCTTTGTATCAGGCCATCCACCCCGTGCATGGAATTGCCTGGACAGATGGGAAGCAAGTGATACTGACTGCTTTATACTATCATAACGGAGAACTAAAGTTTGGAGACTCAAGTGTTGTTGGTCAATTTGAACATGTTCATGGGCTTTACTGGGGTCCATGTTGCTCTGCAGACACCCCAGCCCTGCTCGCTGTTCAGCATAAAAAACACGTTAGCGTTTGGCAGCTGGGCTGCAGCACTGCAGAGAAGAGCAAACCCTTGATTTCTCAGACTTGTGAAGTTGGTGAGCCGTTCCCGCTGCTTTCCCAGGGCTGTGTCTGGCATCCAAAGAAGGAAGTCTTGGCTGTGCTTACAAAAAGAGATGCTTCAGTCTTGCATGCTGTTCGTACCAACAATACTAGAGTTAAGGCAGATATCAAAAGCAGTGGGCTCATCCACTGTGCTTGCTGGACTAAGGATGGTAACCGTTTAGTAGTTGCTATAGGCAGTGCCCTGCATTCCTACATATGGGATGATGCTGAGAAAACTCTAAATACCTGCTCCTTTTGCCCAGTCTTTGATGTGGGAGGCTATATCTGTGCTATAGAAGCCACACTGGATTTCCAAATTGCTGTAGCTACCGAGCTTCCTTTAGATAATATCTGTGGTTTGAATGCGGGCATTGCATTTGATGTGCCATCTGGTACAGAACCTGGGTCTTTAATCTCACCGTCTGCTCTGGTGCTTGGTGATGAGGAATACTCCATGGACCTGCGAAGAAAGTCCACAGATTCAGACAGATCAGGTGTGGATTCAGTTGCTTCTTCTTCATCAGGTCCTGTGGATTTAACTCACATCCTTGCAAACCACCGTCGGTCTGATCCCAGTGCCCTTATTACTCTGAAACGCAAAGACTCTGCAGCATCAAATGGTCAAGATTCTTCTCACTTGATCTTGGTGACTTTTGAGAGGAAGGTAACCACCACCAGAAAAGTCACCATCCCAGGTATTTTGGTTCCTGATATAATGGCTTTTGACCTTAGAGCTCAGATTGTGGCAGTAGCCTCTAATACTTGTAACATTGTTTTGGTATATTCAGTAACCTCCTCTTGCATGCCTCATATTCAACAAATCCAGCTGGAAAAATATGAGAGACCAAAGGGCCTGTGCTTTTTGACAGATAAACTCCTCTTGATTCTGATCGGGAAGCCAAAGTTCCCTGAGCCTAGTGTCATCCCATCTTCAAGCTCAGACAGGTACGTAATGCGTTTGATGATCAAAGAACTGATGTTGGAAGAAGATTCCTCAGCATTGCCTGAGACTAAGCAGAATATCTTTAATAGCTTTGAATCCTCTGTGAATATTCCGGGAAAAAGAAAGTTCTTTGAAAATCTTGCCACAGAAGACCAACCTCAGAGCAGGGAGCTGTTAATACCAAGAAGCACAGTTATTCAGTCTCCTAGTGGCAGGAGAAGACTCATTGAAGAAGTAAAGAGTCCTAGTTATGAGCAGAGCTCTTCATCAAGTGTGAGTGACCTGGATGAAAAAAGGCTCCCAGGTGACCCCTCGGTGGCCTTGGAAACACTGGATGCTGAACCTACCAATCGGTCAGTGTCTCTTCTTGGTTTTGGAACACCTGCCAGGCTTTCCAACAGACCAGCTTCCCCTAAAGTGCAGTTCAACGTGATCCAAGAAACATCAAGTTCTCCCAGAAACAACAATTTGCCAAGTGAAAGAGGAATGAGTCACATATCTAGAAATTTAGAGAGACTTTGCGGCAGCTTCAGTGAGTTACAACTGAGTCTTTCTGAAATAACGGACTTTGCTAAAAATGGGAGGAGGATATCTTTAGCCTACCCATGTTCCCAGGAACCACCTGTTGTTCATATCACTTATCAGGTAACTTTTTTTGTCAGCTTAAAAATATTGTGATATGACACTGAATTTTTAAACAATTTTATATTTAATTAGCTCTAAATCAAGAGGATGCAGTTTAATTCTGATCAACCCATGAGAAATGTAACCTGAGTTTGGCATCAAGCTTCATTTAAAATGCTATTGCAATTTTTCATTGAAAGAGTAAGTCAGGATGATGTGGGTAACTTTGAGGGTACGTAACAAGGGAGATTTGTGCCTGTTTGCTCTTCTTTGATTAATCATAACTGTCTCTGTTACTAGCTGATCTTCTGTGCATTTATCACAGAGAAAAAACAGAGCCAAACAGTTTTTAATGTACAAAAGGTATATACAGTAGCTTAGTGTAGAGATGAGCCTATAAGTAGCCACAGTAGCCCACCAGAAACTGGAACAGGTTGCCCAGAGAAGCTGTGGATGCCTCATCCTGGAAGTGTTCAAGACCAGGCTTGATGTGGCTTTGAGCAGCCTGGGCTTGTGGGACGTGTCCCTGCACAGGGCAGGGGGGGCTGGAACTTGATGGTCTTTAAGGTCCCTGGCAGCCCAAATGTTTCTATGATAATAAATTAGAACCTGAGCTCAAATCCAAAGTTTGAGGATAGCTAGTCTTTGATGAAGGCTGAAACAAAGTACTGAATCTCAATTTCTGGAAAATTCAGATGGGCATGACATGAAGTTGGTTTAATTCTACTTTAATTTCCTACCACTGATCTTCACAGAGCTGGACATAGTCAACTTGTAAAAGATGCTACCACTTCAGATTTTCTGAATAAAAAAATTATCCGTCAGTCTGTAATTATCATTTCATTAAAAAAACCCAGATGAATGCCAAATAATCATGTTCCTATCCCACCCTTGTTTTGGCACAATTCCTACTGGCTGCAATAAGAATTTCAACTAAGGAATGTAGGTTGGGTAATTATTTCTGGGTATTTATTATTCTTAGTAATACTAACATTGAACTGATAATATTTTTGGTCACGCTGATGCTGGTGGTATTGCTGCTAAGACTGGGGTCCCTTTCAGGATGAAAATGCCAATTATAAATGCATTCTTTTCTACTGCAACAACAGAAGCATTATGTCAAAGTAATATGTTACATTTTGATGATGCCGAAATATGTACTTGTCAAACAAATTTGACTTCATTTTCCTTTAAAGGAATCCATACAGACAACTAAGTACCTCTCCTTAAACATTCATTAAGGGAATGGTGACTCAATTCGATCATATTCATTACCTTTAGCAATTGCTTACTTGTCATTTAAGCAAATTCTAGTATGTCAGGTACTCTGGGTAAAAGCAGAGCTTTTGATCTGAAGTAGTCAATAATTTAACTTGAATGCGTTTTACAAGCGCTGGTGAAAAAAGTAACGTGTCTATTTAAATAATTTAGAATTGTATTTGCCAAGAAGCAAGCCCTTCTGTTATCCCAGCATGTTCAAATTAATTCTGATTTCTTAACAGAAATCAACTTATTTATTCGGCAAGCAGCTCTATCTCTTGGATTCGATTGGATTAACCTTCCTAAAGAGAAGTTTTGTTTGTGGCATGCAACATTAATCTCAGACCTGCAGTCACGATGCACATTTGCTTGCACGAGTAGTAAGAATTAATTAACCTCTTTTTTCCTTTGGCAGCAAAGGATAAAATATTAGTGCTTCTAAAATACTGCTAGACTAACTGCATTTAGAAAGGAAGACTCTGATTTATCCAAATGGTTAGTTTCACACAGAGCCAGCAGCAAGCACCGCTAGTACTGCGTTATAATGACTCAGAAAAAGCATCACTTTATGTCTTTCTGCCACACACAGCTTTTCTGGGGAAGTCTCCCAAGTAATGCCTTGCATACTTCAGCCCCTCTGCTGAAATCTACCAGCATCCCAGCATGATGCCAAAAAATAATGAAAAATAGACTGATGGCAAAAAGGCCTCCAGACAGACAGGGAAATATTTGCTTCATAGGCAGCTAATAATTTTCTCAGAAAATAGTTGTTTTGATTAGTTTGGATTCAGACATCTGAACCTTGTTCCTCCTTCAGGGGTTGATTAGCACTCTGTGAGCTCAGAGACCAGCTGGGGCTGTGGATTCCAGCCAGGCTCTGTGTTCACAGTGCAAAAAATCAGGAAATGGCTTTATTGCTTTATGATATAAATATCAGCCTGCGGAAAACATTCAAAGCTTTAGGAACACTGCAGTCCAGTCAATAATATGGCCATTATCTTCCAGCTTTTTGAGCCAAGTGCCCGTCTTCTTAAGTGTTTGTATAATCCCCAGCACAGGCAGAGGCTCAATCTTGATTGAGAAATCCATTGTACTATAAAAGATAACGATCAGTACGGCACAACCCTATTTATGCCTTAAAAACATAAAAGGAAAGTTTAAAACATACCAGATAAAAATGTAGCAATAATTAACTGGCAATTAGGAACAGTGTTGTGCAGAAGCATTATTGACATATTTATGTATGTTTCCAGTTCTGCTTAGAAAACCAGAATATAAAACAGAATGTGTATTCCTTAATACTTCATAGTGTCTGCCTACTAAATAGTCTTCAAAATCTTTGTTTATTCTGCTAGTTCTAGCCTACCTAGAACTCCTCTGAAGTCACGTCCGTGCAGTAGCACCAGAATTTATATTCTGTGTAGCCCACAGCCATAAAAGAAAAACATGATCACTCACACTTTGGAAATGTCACTGCACTATCACTTGTGTAATAGCATTCAGCCACCAGAGGTGACTTGATCATTCAACCCTGAAAAGCAAATATTATTGCTCTTTCATCACATACAGCCTTGTGATTCAGGATAGTGTGGGAGGGCAGGCAGACAGACACAGTAAGAGGATATTATTTAAAAAGAATAGAAAAGAAGGGATGAGGATCTGTCAGGGATTTGTTTCTGTTTCATTTTGCAAAAAGATACTTTTTCCATCCTTTTCCTCAAGAAAAGGAACAGCTGCAGAATATTTAAAATAGCCTCATTCAAAAGCTAATTACAGTGGAAATAAAGCCAATCTGGATTTGAAATTAATGGCATTTAGGCAAACCTCTCCGGGAGGAATAAGATTCATCTTAATCTGAAGAATATCTTAAAACTCCTACATTTTGCTCACAAGCAGTATTATGTCAAAAGTATCTATCACTGAGAGCATAGATTGCATAATTAAACAGGAAATAAATATATTTTCAGTCATTAGTCACCGTGATTTCCTTTTCTTACCACACACCAATAACTGTATACAAGGCATTTTATACTTTTATAACATATTCATACAATTTACTACGGGAACCTTTATTGCCAAGGTCAGCTATAAAATAAACATTTTTTTACACAGAGCTGGGAGATGAATAGAGAGGATCCAAACATATGGCAATAAAGTTTTTCTGATAGGATCACATGAAGTAGAGATACAGAAGGGGGGGCATAAGGGTGGCACAATAAAATGAGCAAAGACCAGGATGCAATGATCAACTTATGAACCTTTCTGAAATCCAAAGGGCAATTTTGACTTGGGTTGAGCAATAGAGAGAAAATCATGAAAATGATGGAAGAGGAAGGTGATGTGGCTGCTCCCTGGAGTAAGAAACCAGTCAGCCACCCTGAAGTTTAGAGAGAAGAGATTTAGGATGACCGTAAAATAAAGACCTGCAGTAGTCAAGACAAGGTGTGATTAATGCATGGATAACGTTTTGAGCAAAGGTTGAGGAATCTGTTAAGAACAAATTTTGACATCAATGTTCTGAAACTGATCAATAGCAGACAAGCAGGGTCTGTACAGGAGACGCAATACCTTTTCATTAGACCAGATGATTTGTTTGTTGGATAAGTAAATGCAAAGGAAAGGAATCTGTGATGTTGAAAATGAATTCAAGTTTTTGTACTGTGCAAAGAAAGCAAAGATCTGCATTAACACCCCCACTTACACTCAAAACATAAAGATCATGGAAGCACAAACATGAGGACAAAGGGTAGATCTTAGATGATGATATACCTGAAACAGTAGTTGTAGAATTATTAACAATGAGCCAAGAGTAGACAAATCCTACCATCTGAAACACTGATGGGCACTACAAGAGCAAACTGCACTGGAATTCAAGCACCTCTGAGCACCTCAGAGGTTTTCCAACATAAACATTTTACAGGCCTATGCTTCTCTAACAGGTTAATTAGGGTTGCCTTTGGAATGTCCTACATATAGGCATGCAAAGATATTAACATCTCTACCATAAACAAACCAACCAACCAACAAACAAATAAATTCAAGATCCACCAAAAATAAAAAAGGAATCACAGCAACAGTAGAAATCCTGACAGGAAAGGGGAGTAGCGCAGGTTGCCAAACCTAATTAATACTACCAGTGGCAATGTTGCACAAGAATTAATGACACCCAGCAATTTAGATATCAAAAATCATATTTCTCATTCCTCTTTGGTGCTCTTCTTTAGCCATCAAACTCTCTTTTCGTTGTCTTCTTGGCCAGATCCCCCACATCTATCTAATTTACCATTTTTTTTCTCATCCCACACAATGAATGTGGGGGGAGAGGCAGAAGCAAGCTGACTAATGGGTACTAAGGTACCAAAACCGAAATTGCCACTGAAGCACAACACAAAGAGTTGAAGTCAAGGGTTTAAGAAAATGAAAAGAAAGTTCTGTGCAACTACAGCACTATTCATTTTACGGCACATACATGTGACAGATTAACCTGATACCTTTCATTTATAAAAGAGCAGATTATTAACACACAGGATATGAAGAATATTTAAAATACCTGTAATTCAGTACAGTACTTGAAATCATGCCACAGGGGAAATTATTTGTTCAACAGCAGAGGACAGAGATTAATAGAAGAAATAGAAGGTGGTTAAAGAATTAGCTGGAAGGAAGATAGTAAACGGTTATAGTAATATAAAAGAAAATGGGAGACATTTATTAGAGGATTTTCTCATGATTGATCTTCAGGCTAATATTAAAGTTTCATTAATGATCTGATGAGATATGCTAATACAAATCTGCATAGAGCATCAAGTCAGTGGTAGGATAGCAAGTAGTCAGTAGTGGACCAGGGTATCGTAACTCATTTGATGACTTTAGCATCTAGAATTTAAAAAAATGATTGAAATTAACTAATTTGAAGTGCATAGTGATATATTTCAGGATTAATGGAAGGAATTCCTGCTCTAAATTGGATATTCATTAGGGGAAAAAAATGATGGCAAAAGCTTGCATGTGTTGAGTAACTCCAAGATGATTACGAATCACAAATGTGAGAGGTTTATGAAAAGAAAAAGGCAATCTGTGGGCAGATCGGTGAGGTCCAGCAAGTCAGTAATGCAATACTGGGCAGCACAGCCATGAGGCCTCATCTGGAAAACATTTAACATTTCTAGACATTCATGTACAGGAAAGACATTTTCAAACTGCAGTGGATCACTGGCCCAGTGTTAGTAAGACCAGTTCTGATTGGTAGCACATTCTTATTTACCTCACTGTTTCACCACTCATTAAATTTAAGTTTATGAAGATGATCTTAGCACCCAGGTGAGTGTAGGCAGGGCATGAGGAAATACAAGATAAATACTGAAAAAGGCCAAGAGGCAGAACTAGCTGACTGCTCAGTGTGCTTCAAATAGTAATAAAAGACATACTTATTTATCGTGGAGACATATGGAGTATAACATCTAATCCAGGAACCTTTTTTACCTTTGTAAATTATTTTCTTCCTCTATGTATTTGCATTCCAAGCCAAGAGTTTTGAAAGACAGTTTGGGAACAGTGGGATGGACTAGCTGCAGGCCAGAAGACCCCTTATAGGTTATAAAATCTGATCAAGGGGCCAGCTGGTGTGCATGAAGGAAAACAATTCTTGAATTGATGGTTTGTTTCTGTTGGACTTTTGTTGAGGGAGGGCTGGACCTGACAGACTAGAGGAAGCTGGCTAAAGAAACTTAATCTGAAAATAGCCACCCATGCATGTGGAAATATATTTGTTTATTCTGTAATTAGTATGTTCTTAGTCTACCAATAAACTTTGGTTTAGGATAAAACACCTAACATTAAGAGCTTTTAATCTGACAATGGAGAGTCCTCTGGCTTCTACTGGAGATAAACACCAACACAGTGAAACCAGAGACACCCATTTTGGGAAGAAGTTGAATCTTAATTCAACAAGAAAATGATCTTCGGGTTAAGGCATGAAAGTGGAAAGTACTGAGGTGAGATTTCAGTTGTACTTCTGACTCTGTCACAAATTACTTGCCTGACCTTGAGTGAATCTCCTAATCTTCCCATGTAAGGATTTGATAATCTATAAAAAGGGAGTACTAAGGTGCCCACCTCTCAAAAAGGCATGTGTTTAAATCAGTTAATATATGATATGATGTGTGAACATATTCCTTAAAGAGAAGGCATGTTATCATCACTTAAACTCAACATTAAACAAAAAAGGCTAAATAACTGGGAGATTAAAACAGAAAAAGATTCTTGACCTGACAGAATTTGCCAGCAGACAAAAATAAAATGTAAAGATGATTAAATTTATCATTATGAGCAGAAGCTTACGACAAAGACAGAGAGAATAGCTAATATGAATGATCACAAGTGATGAAAGACCAACAACGTGAAACTTCAACTTGTTGTGCTTGAAAAATTGGTCAGGATAAAAAATAAACACCACATAGTTTTGTGTGTACCAAAATGCTTTCCACTTCTAAAGGCTGTTCCAATAACAACTTGCAAGCAGGAGACACTAGAACAAAGTCATCCTAAACACAAATTTCCATTCAACTGATTTCAAGTCCAGAGGCAGAGCTAGAACGTTTTCTGATTACTTTTGAGCTGAAGCAGATCTATGCGAAAAAACAAACCACTCAGGTAAAGGCAATGTGCCTGTCTCATTTACAGTCCACATTTCTCTATAGATCATTAAATGAAGTACAAGTTTGAATAAACTCTGCTATTTCAATCTGAATTCAGGGAAATTAAGTGGTTGTTAGATGCAGTAATCCACGATATGCAGCAATGAAAAGCTTCACACAAATATCTGTGCAGGCAAATAGCTTCTTTGCAATGTAAACACAAAACATGTGCTCATCGCTGAACATCCAGCACATTGAGTTTGAAGTGTATTTAGGTTCAACAGAATATAGTGCTATATAATTTGAAGACACCTAAAAATTACAAAGAAGTTCTGTTATATATTAGAGCTGTAGTAAGAAGTTACTATAAACTTATGACTAAGAAAATGGTACTCCTTTGATGCATGCCCTAAGTATTTCCCTATTAATTACAGAGCAAGAAATTTCTGGCTGTTTTGAATGAAGGAAGAGATGAGAAGAACTTTGAAAGCTTATGTTTTTAACAGAAAGATATTTTTACAGTTCTTACATAGAATCATAGAATGGTTAGAGTTGGAAGGGACCTTAAAGATCATCAAGTTCCGACACCCTGCCATGGGCAGGGACTCCTCTCCCTAGAGCAGGTTGCTCAAAGCCCCATCCAACCTGGTTTTGGAACACCTCCAGGGATGGGGCAGCCACAGCTTCAATCAATCATAATACATAAATAAGATACAATCAGCCATAGAGTGTCTGCGTGGCCAATTTATAATAGAGTGGGGAAAAAATACTTTTGCAACAGTTGGTAGACATTCTGATTTACAGAATCCAGCGTGGTTGCGTGACAGGATACATAGGAAGTAGAGAAAAAGGAAAGTGATTGATTTAGAAAGGTTATTACACAGCAAAAAAAAAGCACATGTTCACTGAGAGAATGACTGAGTCAAAAGACAACACAATTAGAAATAAGACAAGCATTAAAAGAGACATTGATTTAGTCAAAGGTTGGATCACTGCACAGACATAGAAGATGCAGTTGTGAATTCATTCAACTGTAAGTTTCATATTAGCAAGAAAGATTCAAGGATGTGAAGTAGACACAAAGGACTAGAACGGGAGTTAGGATAGATGGCATATTTTATATCCATTCTAAAATGTTAACTTGGGTCCATTCTGAAGGTCTGAAACAGAAGGGTCTAGGAAATGGCACACAGTGACTGTTCATTCACATAACAAATACATGAAATCATAGAATCATAGAATGGTTAGAGTTGGAAGGGACCTCAAAAGTTATCAAGTTCCACCCTCCCTGCCATGGGCAGGGACACCTCTCCCTAGAGCAGGTTGCTCCAAGCCCCATCCAGCCTGGCCTTGAACACTCCAGGGATGGGGTATCAACAACTTCCCCGGGCAACCTGTTCCAGTGCCTCACCACCCTCACAGGAAAGAACTTCTTCCTAATATCTAATCTAAATCTTCCCTCTTCCAATTTAAAACCATTACCCCTCGTCCTGTCACTAGACTTCCTGACAAAATCTAGGGGGACTGCAAACATAAAGGATGCCAAAGGGAAAAAACTGCTAACACATGGGAACTACACAGGGGGAAAGTACGGAGAGGAAAAAACAAAATTAAAGTCACAGGGCAAAGTATTGCAAGTATATTTAGAAGAAAATGCCCAATTCACATATATTTTATAACAGTATTGAGTCACTGGAAAATCCTTAATGCTAAAATGACTTTCAAATGATAGCAGACAAGCAAATGTAAATGCAAATATATATCCACTCTATAACCATGTTAGCTCAATTGTTTTGTGGTTCTCGCACTTTGCAATAATCAGAATGACAGAATACAAAGGTGTTGATCCTCAAGGCCAGCTAAATTTCATGAAGCATGAATACGCCACCTTTATATTCAGGTGTGTTCTTTTAGTGAATGCCACAGCAAATCCCAGGGCTGTAAATTCCCTCTTTCTCAAAGAAAGTCAGTCAAAGGATTCTCAAGCTACCTTGTTATGACAGTTTTTCAGAGACCCTCGCTGTGTTTGGTCCCTCTGCAATTCTCTGTGTGGCAGAACTGAGGTTATTTTCCTGGGGTGGAATAGGTGAAATAGGTGACCAAAATACCATCAAAACCAACTGAAACTGATCAGAGTACTCAACTTGCACTGGGAGCATCTTGGACAACCTTATTCCAGGCATGATATATTCCCTCCCACTGATTTGACTCTTCAGGCAGAAAGGCCCAATGGATGTATATAGGCATGACCTAATACATTATATATACAGGGCTGATGCAGTTTTGTGCTGTGTAAGTATACAAGGCAAAAAGCAAAGAGGAATAGTGTTCTTCACATGGGACTATGTGCTTGTGCCTAGGATTGCACTGCATGATTGTGTCATCTACAAACTGTAGCAAAGATAGACAAAGAAAAAGCAAAATGACCAAAGCACTGAAAGGAGTAAGAGCAGAGGAATGTCGAAGCCTTTAACAAGATGTTTTCTTTTACATGTATGTATTTGAAGAAGAGTTTTTCAAATGGAGCAGTTACTGAAGAAACAAAAGATGTTCTCCTCTGCGATGGCAAGATCCAGTTGAGTTTAGTCCAGCAGCTGTTTGATCTGCCCGTTATTGAAATGAAACACGGTATGTTCTTTTAATTTCTGGTATCTGGTTTCACCTGAGATTTTTAGCATAAAAGAGGCATTTGTGGTAGAATAATTACCTTGTACTGTAGTAAACCGAGATAGCTTACTTTTTTTNNNAGGTATGTGTTTTCCTTTGAAATATGGGAAAGTGTCTCTTGAAATCACTTAAATGCTAAGTAACTGCAGAACTACCTATTACCAGAGTAATATGTCAGACGCCTCTACAGAGGAATACTGAGAAAATAATCAGTACACTCTATTACCTGCAAATAGAAATGCTCCCTGGAGACCTTTTGGCATTTTGCTTTGCCCATCTTTACAAGCGTGTCCCAGACCTGACAACAGAGACTAGGCTGGAGAAAAATTCATTCTCAGAATATGAGACAGATAGATAGATATATGCATCATGTAGCATTTGGGATTATTTTAATGTAAGATAAACAATGAAGTTCAACATTCTAATTTGCCAGCCTTACATTTCTAACACCCACCGCTGATTAACTCGCAAGGACAGATGCAGCTGGGGAAATCCTAGCCCCAGACTGGGCTGTGAATCACCTTGTCCCTGTTTGCTCATGTGTGCTGCCCTCTCAGCAACATACACACTCTTTATTTTTTAGCCATTTCTCTATAATGCTTCTGATGGCTTTTCTCATCACAGTCTAAATATATGATGATCTGACAGTACACACAATTACAGTTGGCTGTAGTTATGATCTCCTTGCACAATTTCCACACTGAGAGAGCCATAAATTAGTCTTTGTCTTACCCCTTGTCTTAACCCTGACAGGCTGAGACATAATGGCTTAATCAGTACACTTTGTCTCACGAGAAATTAATTCAATTGTTGGTGAAATCAAAAAGTAATAATATAAGTTATAGTTTTCTAAATAATAACAGTTATATACCAGACTGCTATATAATAGGGTTATTGATGAAGAAGAAACCAGGCCTGGGATGTTACTGGTGCTGGTACAAAGGACAATGGGAAAAAGATGTAAAATATGCACCATTCTGCCATTCATATTCTGCTTATCTCCTTGTTGTTAACCACAAGGATGAAGAAAAGGGGCTACAACTACAACACAGATCAGTGGAGCTGCCTTTATCCAAGATACATTGGCCCATTTCACTTTTCTCCTGGCTTTCAGCAGTTTCTGAGAGTAGTTGCAGAAAATAAGAATATGCAGATTTCATATTTTTGTCAACAATCTCTCTCAGCACTACAGTGCAGTGAAGGCACAAATGAAAAACCTCCACTTGCTGTAGAGGTCTGAGTTATTTCCCAGCAGGTTTTTGCCCTTGCATGGTGTAGAGGATGCCATTTTTAACCTGTGCTTCCAATTCTTGATTTTGGAAAGAAATGCCCGTAGTGAAATGGTTTAGAATTCTGTATGAATTATATGGGCCTGTAAGAAAACCTGTTTTCAGCTCTATAGAAGAGTTAAATATTTAAAATTTAATTAGCAGAACACCACTCCTCAATTTCATGCATTAGACTTCAGAGATACGGAGATGTCTCAGAATCACGCTAACCTGTCCCTCTTTCTGTTCAATGTGGTGCTCACCTTTTCTGAAATTGAGTCTGTTTGCTGACAGCAAAAAGAATAACTGGACTAAGAAGCTTTCTAAACTCACCAAAATCTTGCAAAATTACCAAGTGTGGGGCAGGAGTTATGTAGCTCTTTATTCAGCTCTGACCAGTACAGGTTTATATTCCTAAATCTTTCCTTTGCCACAGGGCATGAATATTTAATGTGATGTTTAAAAATATCCCTCCTATCCTTTCATACTGTGTAATTAAAGGGGATGTAGTGAAGAACTTACTTGTATTGCAATGACAGCCTTGCATGTTTTTATTATGAATAAACACTTAAGTTGGAATGAATTGGGAAAAAGCAATTCACAACTGCAGGCCAAATTCATACCCCCACACAGCAAGGCTATTGAGATCATCAAGAGTTATAGGAGCAATGAACTTGGCTTCATCATGTGCACCTTAAGCCCAGGACTATAATACCATTACCTGTGCTAAATATAGCCTGTCATATAGTGCCCTGGTATTTGCACACAGAAGTCTCTCCTTTTGGCAGGTCATCATTGTAATAATTGTGCAAAACAAAAGGGTACTACATCCTGCACAAGGGTTTTCCACCACTGAAATATATTGTGGGATATTCTTCAAGTGTTATCAAAGACAGAGAATTTTAAAACATTTCAATGGACGAAAATAAAAGATCGCAAGAGTTTGACAAAAGAATATGATTTATCAATTTGACCAACAGCGTAGTTATCAATTTGGACGGCAGAATTTCCACTTTTGGGCCCACTGCTTATGGAATCTGAAGTCTGTCCAGAATTAGAAAGAAAGCATTAAGAGTAGAAGATTAAAGATTCATGGTTTGGAATGACAATCTCCTTATGATGTAACAGGTGATGTGACAACATGCAACAGTGCAGCAGCCTGGAAAAGTGCTTTGTTAATGGCATAAGGAGGGGAGATTTACCTTGCCCAGGACCTTGCTTTGTTACAACTGAGAACAATTAAGCATGGTTGTTCTGGATTTTCTATTTTTTTTCCACAATTCTTTTCAAAATGTCTCCCAAAATTAAACATTTCAACAACAGAATAAAACATGACTTTCTTTCTCAGATCCCAGCAAATGTCCCTGCTCAGTAATGACAGAATTGAACGCCCTAACAAAAATGTGATATAGGAACTCCCACAATGCTTTCCATTTGCCATGGGATTTTTTTTTCATTTTCATAAAATGTCAAACTGAAAAAAAGATAAATAGGAAATTCACTGCTTTCTATAAGAACTGCAATATCCAGTCCAAAAGGAAACAGATAATTCACTAGAAAAAATATATATGGTAAATGTAGCTTCATTGTCAAGTTGTTTGCCAAAGAAAAGTGAAAAACAAAGGGGGGGTAGCTTTATTTTCTGCTTCTATGCAACATAGAAAGTGAACCTGAATGATTTTGATGTCTTTGCTTTAACTGTCATTCAGATTTTTTTCATTCTCTTCTTTATAAGAAGACGTGATAAATAATTAAAGGACAAGAAATTTTACCATATCCAATTTTGTACATAATCTTTTATAAATCATGATACCTCTTGTACATCAGCTTCACGGTGTATCTTCATTCCATTTGCTACATGAATTTGAAAACCTACTGAACAATCTTGGCTTGACAGTAAAGGAGACTGAAATTTCCGCTTCCTTCTAGAACATATAGAGGAAAATAATTTTCTTTGCCAACTTTTTCAGGTTTTATGATCTCTTCATCAGTTGGGTAGAGCAGGAGAGCAAAAAGGACATGCAGAAGTAAATGTTGCTAGAACAAAAGCCAGCATGGAAATGCTGGCTGAGTTTTCAGAAAACTGAGATACTTATAATTTATCAGAACTAGGAAAGATGCACCTTGTTTTTCAACTTAATTTAAATAAGGGAAAAAACCACCTCAAACCTTTCAAGACTTTTCATTTAGCCCCCCCTTCACGTTTACCACAAAGGTGTGTTTAACGTGGATTGTCAGACCTTAATGTCATTAGCGTAATAAGGCTTTAGTGCACCAAAAGAAAGCCTGCTCTGCTTGTGTGCTGGCTGACTTTTTAAAACGTGCTTGTACACTTTACATAACCAGAGCAGTACACTCATTTTTTTCTTTTTTGCTTAATTTTTATAGGCTCCTCTTGGATTGTGCTCACTGCAGACAAGGACGGCTTCGTGCCATTAATATTTAAAGCGACACAGGAGATAATCATAAGGGATGGAACGGAGAGCTCAGAAGTCTGTGGAGGTCTCTCCTATCAAAAAAGCATTTCAATGCGACCACCAAGCAGAGTGACTTAATTCCTGAACAAAGAAGGCTAATGAGCTTGTATTCTAATACTATACAGAGACATTCTGCAGCTTCAGAAACCAAGTGACTAGAAAGCTGTCTTCACTACTTACACTATATTTTAACTGTAAAATCTGTGGCATGGTTACACTATAGCTGAATCCCAGGGTTGGCTGGACCCCACGATTTCTTCCAAAGGATCAGACCTAGACTGAAGTTAACTACAGCTGTTGTTATTAATGGCTGTCAGTGGCCTGGAGCAGAGACTACCCTCTACTTTAATTGTGGTCAGGATGTTCTTTGAGAGACTATATTATGGTAAAAATCATGCAGTAACAATAAATCTAGCTAACAGTCCACACAAAAGCTGAAGAAAATACAGTGAAAGAGCATTTATATTCATTAAGGAAAACTGGGAAGGGGAAAACTGAGAAGCTCAACATGACCTGGTAAGGTGTGCTCGCAGCCCAGAAAGCCAACCACATCCTGGGCTGGATCAAAAGCAGTGTGGCCAGCAGGACGAGGGAGGTGATTCTGCCCCTCTGCTTCACTCTGGTGAGATCCCACCTGGAGTACTGCGTCCAGCTTTGAAGACCTCAGCACAAAAAGGACATGGAGCTGTTGGAACGGGTTCAGAGAAGGCCCCAAAGATGATCAGAGGGATGAAGCACCTCCACTGTGAAAACAGGCTGAGAGAGCTGGGGCTGTTCAGCCTGTAGGAGACTGGGTAGACCTTATAACAGCATTCCAGTGCCTGAAGGGGGCCTACAGGAGAGATGGGGAGGTACTCCTTATGACAGAGAGCAGCTATAGGACAAGGGGTAATGGCTTTAAACTGAAAGAAGGGAGATTTAGATTAGATATTAGGAAGAAATTCTTTACTCTGAGGGTGGTGAGGCACTGGAACAGGTTGCCCAGAGAAGCTGTGGATTCCCCATCCCTGGAGGTGTTCAAGGCCAGGCTGGATGGAGCTTGGAGCAACCTGCTCTAGTGGGAGGTGTCCCTGCCCATGGCAGGGGAGTTGGAACTAGGTAATCTTTAAGGCCCCTTACAACTCAAAACATTCTATGATTCTGCAAAAAAAAAAATAAGGGGAAAACTGCTCAGGCTCTCTTTGCTGTTCCAGCTGGATCCCATGGAAACCTGCAACGTTTTCAGAAATTCTTAATTTTTATATGAACATGTTCAATTACTAAAGAGGCTGCACTACTGTCTCCCTTCAGTGTCTTACACAGCATGTAGGTTTATACATGCACACAGAAGAAAAAGAAAAAACCTTGCAGAGTAAATTAAGGATCAAAGACATGAGAGTAAACTTCATTCGGCTAAATGCAGGTGTCTACACTGAACTTGTCATCTAGACTCCTGTATGATCAATCAGATTAGCAGACTACTGATGCTCTAACATAGATTTCTAAAACAGATTGTGGTGAACCATCCCTGTTAAGTAAATAAGTGCCTATTCCTTTCCACTGACTGCAAAATCAAGGGAGAGTGACTAGCTTAAATACAAACATTTAGTGAGAGGAACTTCACTGTCAGAGACAAGAGGCATTACAGATACCTCTGAGAAGCAGGCAGGCAGATTCACAGAAGTTAAACTACTATGGTTATGGTGACAAAACTATGGGTTTGGATCTTGTTAATACTCCTGGAGAGTCTTTTTCCCCTGCCTGGGACCACAGCAAGTCTCTTTATAGGGCACAGATATGCTAAAATCCAGTTACAGTACTTCACCCTGTTCAAGGGTGGTTTGAGAAGGTAGATCTATGGTGTGAATGCATTCAATGGGTTTGGAGGTCTGGCATTAGTACCATTCTGGTGATGCAGCAAGAAATCTCATGAGGAATGGTTTCAATTCCTGAAATAAGGAAACAGTTTCAATTCACTTAATTAAATAATGTCCTTCTCATGCAAGTATCCTCCCAGAGACAAAGAAATCATCATTCTACATTGCCTACAACCACAGGTATGCAACATAGCTGGATATATTTGTACTCTCTTGTTCACAGAGATCTTTTTAAGCAGTCTCAAGGAGCTTTCCAGTTTGTAAAAAAACACATAGAAAACAAAATAAATCTGACTTTTTAACTATTAAACACATCTATTGCTTTACAGTTACTTAGTTAATTGGATTGCCTGCTACTTTGCATTAAAATTGTGTTGAAAAAGGTATTTGTATTATTACTGCTTTAAAAATCTGGGTTCATTCATGCTTTCATTCACTAAATCAGCCCAAATCATTGAAATCAAATAAGTAACACAGGGTTTCACAGGCTTAGTATGGAAAGGGATGACATTATCAGATTTCTGAATGACGTAGCACATTTTGAAGCAGCAGATGTTTCTAATCCTGCAAATACACTTGAACAATATCCTTGTGTCTCACAACAGTATCTGGTATTTACAATACTTATGCTACGGCCAAGAAAATAAAATTTAATTATAACTAACTAGAATGTTGGGAAGACTAATTAGAATAAATTTAGAGGAGTACTTAGGCTCAACTAAAGGAAGAACTGAAAGAAATTTTTTCTGACAAATCCTACCTTCTACGGGTGGTAGCCCCATAGTTTGGTCCACTTGAAATGAGGCTGATGAAATGCAAAGCTATGTTACAGGGAATGGTCCTGCACTCTGAATTTATAAACATGAGGAAAAATGGGATTGAGCCTATCAGGTTGATAACACACCAAGGCACTTTTGTTTGTACCATATAGTTTCTTTGAGTTCATTACATACATTATTCATAAGGACACGCTGCTAGAGATACACTCATCTTCCACCTTGTGTCATCCGGGAATTCACCTGAGAAGGTGAAAATCTTACCCAGCAGAGATCAGCAAGTATCTAGGCATCAAAGATGCTTCAAAACTTACAATTATCACTAGATATTTTGTTGTTAATCTGTCACACTACCATTTTAATTTTTCATGTATTACTCTTCTATAAAACATTCTGAATGTTGAGAAGAGCAGGAGTGAAAGGAGCTTCTTTGAACAGGTATCAAAGTTTGGTTTGGTAGAGATAAAAAGGGGGCAAATAAACTTTTAGATGACAAAGCAATTAGTTTCGGGGCATAAGTGGCTGTAAAAGTCAAAAACTTAGTTCTGTAATGCTTAATGAACTTTTGGTGACATTGCTTTTCCCTGCTGCACGATTCAAGGGTTATTGAATATAAGTAGGAACAAATTTCCCTGAAGGTGCTATCATCACCCAGCACAATTAGTCTGGTAACAAATGAGGACCCCAGTTCATCTTGTTGGACATTTATAATTTTATCATAGAACAGTTTGGGATGCAAGAGACCTCTAAAGGTCATCTAGGCCAAACCCCCCCCCCCCAAGACTTAGGAAAAATACACTATATGTCAATAAAAATTGCATTATGCTAAAGAATGGCACTGCCCTCCTCTCCCCGCCCTCCCTCGCTTATGAACACACTATTATGTACATATATTTGAAAATAACTGTTTAAACCATATACTTAAAAATGGAAATCAATTGAATGAAGAAGTATTTGGTTTCAGGTAAGGCTTGAGGATTGCAGTGCACTGCAGAACTATCTTATACAGTGTCTATCACAGGGCTGTAAAGTTAAAATTGAAAGTAATAAAAGCACTGGAGGAAGTGCTGAAGAGATTTACGCAAAGCAGAGAATAAATTTTCAGCTTTGGTTTGGATGGAGAACAGATGGAGAATCAGTGAAGTAGAGAGATATAAGACGACTGTTCTATTAAGCACAAGCTGTACAGACTTTTGCACAAACAATGACAAAAGCATGTGGAAAGATAGAGTTTGTACTAAATGAGTTGAGAGACAGTAGGCTGTGAACAGGAGAAATGCATTGCCTCAGAAGCATTCATCATCCTCCAGAAGTGCTATTTTTGTAGGGCCAAAATCCATCCATTTAGAAAAAAGGGAATTGTTCAGATCACCTAAATTTCATGAAGGCACTAGCCCCCCCTTTTTAGGCTCCTAATTTCACCACCAGAAAAGACAGGCTCCTCTGGAAGAATGACAAGAATACTGGTGCTAGATTCC
Source organism: Thinocorus orbignyianus (assembly GCA_013400375.1). Lineage (NCBI taxonomy): Eukaryota > Metazoa > Chordata > Aves > Ciconiiformes > Thinocoridae > Thinocorus > Thinocorus orbignyianus. The sequence goes on from VXBW01007089.1 coordinate 632,870, forward strand.
TGTCCAGAGTCACCCCACAGGGGAGTCTGTCTTCTGTAATTAAAACAGAGGAAAGCTAGGAAGACTAAGAGCTCAAATTAGAAGTCAGAGCAGAATGACTGTACTCGGTATGCCACACTAGTGGCTCTCAGAAGACTAAATGGTGTACCAGCTCCTCCAACAGTTCCCCTGTGGGGAATAAACAACATACCAGAAAGTCTGAATTTCCATTTTAATTATTCTATGTCTTTCTCCAGTGCTTTTATATGCATCCTAGTACACATTTAGGAGTTGGTATATCTTTACTGAAAAGTACAATCTGCTTCAAAGCAAAGTTAAAACTTACCTTACATTTTCCATAGCTGGGCTGCTAAGCATGCAGCAGTCTGCTTTACTCTTCATGCTTTCTTATATTGACCCCCTCCTTGGGAAAATGCTAACAACAGAAGTTCTATATGCCAGACAGGCTTTTATGATTTTGGAAACAGTTTTGTAAGAACAATGATAAAACAATATAAAAATTCAATACAATAAAATCAAAGTCAGCTGAAATTCTGCTGGCCAATCTATGATGCTGACTTGGCACACTGAAATATTACTTTGATATCCTTCATAATAGCTAAAGAGTGAGAGATCACTGGGGGAAGTGTATAAAGTAGGCCCTGCATAATCCTCAACTAGGTCTTCATTTTTTCCTCTACTACTCCAGAATATTATTATATATACTTATAGATAATAATAAGTATGAATTTCCTGTAATACACTTTCAATCACTGAAATAGTATGAATAATACCATCAAGCCTAACTTCCTTTCTCCTGATTTTTATTTTTATCTATGTTTTCTCAGCTTGGACAATTAAATTATTTTTAGCCGGTTTTACTTACATGTTTTCCTACCTCAACAGAAAACCACAAACATTGGATCATTTTCTCCACCCAGTATCTAGCTGAAGAGTCCTTTCTGTAACCTAAGACAGTGCCAGTTATTCTTAAGTAACTCTTGACAGATGTTTATCTAGCTTGTTCTTCAAAAGCCAACATGTAGTACCAGATTGCAATTATGAAACAGTTCAGACCTTTAGACCCCCACCCATCTGACCTAATTTTTAAGCATATGAAGTCAAGCGAAATAGATCTCAGGGGTTATGCAATTTCACACCTGAAAGTACAAATTTATTTTCCATTGTCCCACACAACAGAAATTCATTCATGTCCTAGTGTTTCATATGTTAATAGGCTCTTTATATGTTTATATACATGTTAATCAGTCAATATTATGGCTTCATTTCTCTAACAGCAACTGAACAATCTGTATGTTAAATGCAAACTCACTCTGCTGAGACCCAGCACTCCTCTGCTGGTGCTATTATCTACTGGACAAGTAGAGGGCTGGCATTATCTCCCAGCTAATGACATTTGGGTACCTCTCATATGAGTTTCCGAAGTGCTCAGTGCAATTCAGCCTCTGCTTGCAGCAAGCCAATACTGTCCTTGAACTTCATGCTTCCCTCTCCTCCACTATTATTTGACACATACGTGTGAACAGCCAGGTGTGAGCAAATGTTGGGAGGAACGTGGTGACAAAGTTCAGTGCTGGCACAGAATGATTTCCTGCACAGAAGGCGACATTTGCAGCATTATACCGACTTGCCAGTTGAAACCATTAGTATTCCACAACCTCTGTCCTCTGGCAAGGGTCCATCCTGCTTGTCAGCAGGCACCAGGATATCTTAACAGACAAGTAGGCAGCCAGGAGAGCAGCACATCTAAATGCCACAGAGTAATACTACACACAAAAAGGAACCAGAACTCCAGACAAATGCAAGCCATTAGTTCACTTCACAGGCAACAGTCCCTTCCTTCCAACCCAACATACTTAATGCATTGCAAAAATATAAAAGGCGGTACAGAAAGACACAGTCCACAAACATTACTAAAAAAAAATAGTACAAAATTCACAGTAATGTAAGAATTTCTGCAATCAAAACCTAAACTTTTGCTATGTAAGAAAAGCTCTAGTGTCCTAGTTGAAATTTAGCTGTGGGATGTTGAGGTGAAGTTTTCCACAGCGATACTGGTGAAAGGCCTTCTCATTCTCCACTGACCCCTGTTCATTCATCTTGCAGTTGCTGGAAGGAATCCATGGACCCCAAAATTTACATGGCTAAAAATACCTACCAAAGGACTTTTAAAATTGGATCCATTTCTCAATTCAACCTACAGTTCAGCTGCACAACCGTGCCAGCATATTGGAGAAGGCATCATGACTCTTAACTCACACTAATGCCTATTGCTGTCATCTCATACCTTTTATCTATCAGTGAATTCTGTGTCCTTGTAATTATCAATAAATTCCTTTTTAAATTTAACACTTCAGTGCATTTTACAATAATGCTAATTGCGTTTCTTTACATTTTACCTACCAAAAATAGCATAACCAAAATCAACAAACCAGTTACAATTTGATTTGTAAGTATGATGCTAATTGTTTTCCTAGTTATCCTTCTCTGAGAAACCTAGTTCACCTAAACATAAGTCAAAACTTCTGTCAAAATTTCCCTTAAATTTCAAACAAGTCACGATTTCACACCCAGTTTGTACATATTCTTTGCTCATGTCACTTGTATACAGCCAGTCATCTCTGTTTCCATGTCTACCTTTCCTTATTAACATTTTATTTAGATATCTGTGCTATTGTTATCAACACAAAACGTAGCCACACTGATCCACCTCAACACACCGTTATCTCAAAACACTTGTACCTGTTAATAGCATAAAAGAAAACTCTGCGTGATAACAGTGTGCCTGAAATCTAGGATTAACCTAAGAAGTAGCAAAGATGAAAGTGGTGCTTTTGCAGATTAGTTACATAAAAGGAAAACAGAAAATGCAACAGTAGGAGACAGAACTATCTAGGACTGAATCATATACTGCCACAAGAAAGGGTTCTCACAGCAAGAGCTATCTATTGAGAAGGAGAAAAGATGTCTCTGTAAGGTGGCACATGTAAAAGGGAACTCCAGATGCCTACTAGAAAGATTAAGATCTGAACAATCTCTCTCACATGATATTATTAAATAGCTGTAAGGATGTGATTTAGCTTGTTTATTAGCTTGGGTCTAGACTAACCACAATTACAAGGATGTGTAATTTAAAAGAAGATATCATTTGTTCTGATGAGGTATGTCCTTGGAAAGATTATTTTAAAGGAACACCCACATCAAAAATCCTTATTGACAACATAATTATTTTACCCAAATCAATTTTAAAACAGAAAGATTCTGGAAAGGTTATCTCGTTTTTAATACACATCATGTGGTTTTGGGTTTGGATGTTATTTATTGTACACAACAAACTGTGTGACTAGTCAGGAGATTGATTTTTAGTTCCTCACACTTTCACAGCAGTGCAAGTACAGCTGATTAACACAGAGCTTTATGCCAGTGGACTGCAAGGTCCATTCTCCTGCCTCAAAGCAGAGATTTTGACTACTCATGGTTTATGTCCTTTGCCTTTTGCAGCTGTCTGTCAAACACTTGAAAACTGTTATGTCCATTAGGTCTCCCTTTAGTCTTCTCTAAGCAATACCACTCCTACACTTCCTCTCACAGACATCCAGCCTGGACCTCTTGTTTCTCTGCCCTGTGCTAGCATTCAGTATCTCTCTTAAACTGCAACAGTTAGTAGAATTTAGTTGAAGGCCTGTTTCAGACACAGAAAAAGCACTAGTGTAGGGTTTTACATGTAGAAAAAGTGCGCTGTCACATCGTGAACAACTGGGGGGGGTGTGATAAAACATCCCTGTGTGAGCTTTCTACATCAGCCATGACTTCCTCCCAGTGTAGATAACAATCACCTGTTTGAAAAGTAATTTAGACAACAACCTTTGTCTCCACAACAACCAGCAGTGTTGAACCTGGTGAAGTCCAACCTGCTAAGAAGGCTTAGGAGACATGGAGTGGAAACTGCTTTAGCAGGTGAAGTGTACCTGCTGATGCAGAGAAAAGCAGTAATTCCCACTCCCTTTGTCACTGTCCTAATCCCACAGATGTTCACCAATCCTCTCCATTTCTCAAAGCCTGGAGCTACAGGGAACCCCCTGCAAGACCTTGTGATACAGAACACAAAATTCAGCTTTGCCTACTCTATGGAAATACTGTGACCCCTTCTGGCTTTATTCAGCCAAGCAGAACAGACAAGATCCTGGCGTGTCTCGCACATATTGATCCTCTTCACACATCCCAAGGCGACGTCTGCCTTCTTGTAACAGCATGATATTGACTCGGGTCTAGCTAATTTTCTGCAAAGTTGCTTATCTTATATTATCTTTCCTACTATTCATCTCCCAAAATTAAAAAGAAATACCTTTAATCTAATAACAAAAAGCACATTAGACATCTGTACCTTTTAGCTACTGATCTTGGGCTTTACCACTTCATATTTTAGGAGTCTAAATTACATGACAGTGCCTCATTAAGTTTTCCCATCAAGAAATATGATGGTGACATCAACTTGCTCACTCAGTAGTGTCCGTAACCTGGATTAAATATGCATTTTTTTAAATGCTGCTTTTAACAAGGACTATCTTCAAATTATTCTTTTCTTTTATAATATTATTCTCTTTGAATGTGTTTATATTCAATGAGAGCAGATACAAAAAAACAAAGGAGTGCATAAATAATAACTCTACAGCATGTCAGCCCACCCCACCACATCCATTTCACTTTCTTTCCCTGCCATTTTTCCCCTCTAACGGGTATTCATAACTCTTCTTTCTCAGACTGTCCAATTTTCTCATTAATGTTGTGTTTCAAGCTAATTTGAAAAGCAGATGCCCAAATGATAGAACAAATTAAGTTATGATAACGCAAATCTGTTCTCAGTACAGGGACTGAGAACAGATTTGTGAGACTGTTCAGTGTTTAAGGATAAGCCTGACTCAATGTTAGCACGTATTTTTAAAAGACAAAACTTGTGCTTTAAACGAGCTTGACCATTGAAAATGACTTCTGTAATTTCAGCTTTTTAAACCCTTTTCCTTGCATAATTTCATTGCCCCACTTTCTGCCTTATATGCATCTCCTAAGGGGTTCTGCATTCATTGAAATCCCTGAAGGAACAAACACATCCTATATATCTGCAGTAAACAGCCTGAAAAGTCTGGGGAAAAGAAAGAAAACAAGAGATGCTTATGAGCATTACAGCTACTGAGAAATAACCACTGTGGCTATGTGCATCATGGCCATGGCTAGTGGCTGCTGGCCAAGTAGCCCACAGCAATTTTCATGCTGTTCTACACCATGAAATAACCAGCCTGTGGTTACTCAAACACGATACACACTGTTGGGCATGGAAACAAACACCTAGATGCAATAATAACTACCTACACACCATCCTGGCACTCTGGTAGGCTGAGAAAATTCCTATCGAAATATTACACAACTGACCATATTTTACAGATTTGCAAATAACTACTTGTTTTGCTGATATTTTTGGTTCATTTGTAGAAATTAGCCTTTACACATAGAAGAGAATTTACATGATGAAAATAAAATCATCCTAAAATATTTACGTGTATAATTATAGGCATAGGAAGCAAAAATAAACATTTAATGTGAAAATATCTTCTGAGGCATTCTGAAGTCTCTCCACCCAATAAAGCAATTTGGAAATGTTTATTTCTGTATATTATTCTGGATGGTCAATTTAAGTTTACATGAAAAGAGCAAGATGTGAAATCATTACTGATAAACAAGGCTCTTGTGAGATTACAGGAATATAATTACACTCGGCAAACTGTTACTGTCTAGTAAAGCCCTCTGGTGGCTAAATCAGCCTTAAACACAAGGGGAAGAGCTCGGAGCCAGGTCTCCCAGTAAAACACTACACAGCCAGACTCACTGGTGAAACACCTCCCTGACAGTTTTCTTATTTATAGAGGGCTTGACAGCACTTTCAAACCACATCACCATCAATCTAAAAAAATCACGGGGCATATCACTAGTGCCTTAGGTGTATTTTTCAGTCACTCTTATTTGTTATGTAGAGAGAGAACGAGATTGAAAGCACAGGGGCTCTGTCTTACCCTCTACGATGCACAGGACCAAGCCTTCTATGCCAATAACTGCTGTACCACAGTGCTGAGGGTTCAAGCACACGCAGTCCTGTAGAAAGAAGAAAGCTGAACTGGGAAACTGGAAAAAAACTCTTACCAGCCCACCAGGTGTGACACAGAGCAGAGCAGAAACTCCTTGTGTCATTCCCTTCTTACCACCATGCAAAGTGTACACTCCCCAGAGCTAAAAGAACAAAAGCAAATAAAATGATTGTCATTGCCATCTCCCAAGGAAGGCTCACTTCTGTTCACCTCTCCGAGAGGCATAATATACTAAGGCCCTAACCTTGAAAGTATATGAATATATGTTGTGACCATAAGAGTAGATTTCTACAGGAAATTTTTCAGATGTCCTTTTCAATTCTGGGCTAGTTTTGGATTGTTTTCTCTACAGCTGCACCCTGTCTGTTGTTAATAACAGAGAAAAAAAGAAAATAGAGAGGAGAAACCAAAACAATGTTTGTTCATTTTCTGATAAATTCTCATACAACACCTGGGCATGTGTATTTGTGGAGCAATGCAGAAAAGATGACATTTGGGTCCACTGCCTATCTTTCTAAACTAAAAACATAACCTTGGAAATCTATTATTATCTCAGAGCCCTTTTAAAAAAAATTATTTACTGCAACTCACAGCATCAAGCACCTGAAGCACTTGGCAGAAAGACTCTCATTTCAAAAATACAACTGTTCAAACAAATGCAATTCTCCATCCATAGCCATCCCCGTCTTTATTGCATGGCTGCTTCTCCTTTGCCAATAAAGCTTCCAAAGAAAGCTGGAAACTAACTCCTTTCAGTTTGAACAGCAGGAATTTCTCTTCCAAAAACCTTTTTCAGTATAATCACGTAAAAGAAGAGTTCTTACTGCTTGCAGTCTTTAAAACACACTGAGCTATCTTTCAGCATCTTGCAGGTGCCCTGTCAGGTATAAAACATCTATGCTGAGCTTCACTCGATTGAGACAGTACATCAAATTTTACCTTGTAGCCCCCAGATGCCTAGATATCCTCACCTGCATCACAAGCCATTAAATTTAATCTAAAATCCACACACTGAGCTCAGAAATTTGTCTGTGACTGTCAAAAAACCTACATTTAAACATGCTCCTGAGAGTCACCAAGTTTTAACCTGAAGATGCACAATGAGGATCTGCACTGCTGGTAGTTTGTTCTAGGGGTTCATCAAACTCACAGCTTTGTCTTACTTATTTGAGTTCATCCCTGCCTCTTGTTAAACCTTACATCACTAACTTAAAGAACTCTATAGCTTTGATTTTTTTTTCTGTAAAGGCACTCATGCCAAGTCACCATGTAGTGTTCTTCTTTAAGCAAGTTTGAGTAACTTACATATATGACCTTGCAACCTTTCAAGCCTTTTTTTTTTCACACCTTTGGTGGCTCTTTAAGGCATCTTTTCCAGTGCTTCAACACGCCATCAAAAGCATGGGTTTCAAAAACTGTATGATGAGCAGAGTGCTCAGCAGTACTAAGTAGCGACAAAGTGGCACAGTCTTGCAATATAATTAACTTAAACAAGGCCTCAGAGACTTAGAAGATACATGTGATGCAATAAACCAGGATGAAAGCAGTTGTATTGGAGTACTTCTATATCATATGTATATGCTTTCTTCACTTAAGTATGACCTCCCAAGAAGAAAAAAAAAAAACACCAAAAAACCCTACAACATAAAAGAAAGCAGGCGCATATCTCATTTTGCATCTTTATCTCGTGCAGAAGGATTCAAATAACCCTTGAAACCTGCAGGCTTTGCGTTCAGAGCAGTGGCCTATTCTCTGGGTTGTAGGATCAATATACCCTATCACCCTCTGGGCCTGAGGGGGGAGAGGGGAGAAGGTGAACTGGCCCCCCAGCAGCAAGGCCAAGCCAGTCACAGGGCTGAAGGCCAGGCCACCAGGCACCCTCACAGGATGGGATATCCATCCCTATGAGTATCATAGAATCATAGAATTGTCAGAGTTGCAAGGGACCTTAAAGATCATCCAGTTCCAAACCCCCTGCCATGGGCAGGGACACCTCCCACCAGAGCAGGCTGCTCCAAGCCCCATCCAGTTGGCCTTGAGCACTTCCAGGGATGGGGCATCAACAACTTTTCCAGGCAATCTGTTCCAGTGTCTCACCACCCTCACAGGAAAGAATTTTTTCCTAATATCTAATCTCCCCTCTTCTAATTTAAAACTTACCCCTTGTCCTGTCACTACACTTCCTGACACAGAGTCCCTCCCCAGCTCTCCTGTAGCTCCCTTCAGATCCTGGAAGGCTGCTCTAAGGTCTCCCTGGAGCCTTCTCTTCTCCAGGCTCAACAGCCCCAGCTCTCTCAGCCTGTCCTCATAGGAGAGGTGCTCCATGCCTCTGGTCATCTTTGTGGCTCTCTGCTGGACCCATTCCAACAGTTCCATGTCCTTTCTATGTTGAGGACTCCAGAGCTGGACACAGGACTCCAGGTGGGATCTCAGGAGTGCAGAGCAGAGGGGGAGAATCACCTCCTGCAACCTGCTG
>VXBW01007089.1:641538-723660 GCA_013400375.1 Thinocorus orbignyianus
CCTTGGGTTTGCACAGCCGCGGAGCCCGGAGCCGAGCCGCTGGGTGGGTGAGGCCGCTGGCCGTGGAGGGGAGGGGAAGGAGCGGGCGGGGAATATCGGTGCGGGCGGGGATCGACGTCTCGCTGGTGCGGGTGGTGGGGCAGCGAGGGAAGCCGCACAGGCGGGCGGGTTTGTGCGCTCTCCGTTGTCCCTTGCCATGGCCACTTGCTGTCCCCTGCCATGGCCACCCGCCGTCCCGCCGGAGTGCCCCCGGCAGCCTCTCCTCGTCCCCCCGCCGGCTGCCCAGGGGGCCTGGCGACAGGTGCTGTGTTCCACCGAGCGTCCCGCAGCGCCGTGACAGCCGCCTCAGGGGAGCGAGGCCTGTGCCGGGCCCGGGGCAGCGTGCGGCCTGAGGCGAGGCCCGGGGGTGGCTGAAGAGGGGGCTGCGGGGGGTTTGCGGGGGCTTCTCGGCAGTGACACGCCTCCCTGCCCTGAGTGGCATGGTCTGCACGGCTGGAAGCATGGAATGTCCGTGGGGATGTTCAGTTTGGAGAAGGTTCCAGGTAGACCTCATAGCAGCCTTCCAGTATCTGAAGGAAGCTCCAGGAGAGCTGGGGAGGGGCTCTTTGTCAAGGAAATCTAGTGATCAGACAAGGGGGAACGGTTTTAAACTAGAAGAGGGGAGATTTAAATTGGATATCAGGAAGAAATTCTTTCCTGTGAGGGTGGTGAGGCACTGGAACAGGTTGCCCAGAGCAGCTGGGGATGCCCGGTCCCTGGAGGTGTCCAAGGCCAGGCTGGATGGGGCTTTGAGCAACCTGCTCTAGTGGGAGGTGGCCCTGTCCAGAGGAGATTGGAACTGGATGATCTTTAAGGTCCCTTCCGACTCTAACTGTTCTATGACTCTATATCTGTGGTCTGCACGGCTGGAAGCATGGAATACTCCACGGAATACTCATGGCCTTCATGGCTGGAAGCGGCAGTGGGCCAAGGGAAGGGGGATTTAGGTGCCAGGGGGCTGGAGTGCAATATCCAGTGGGTGTCCTGCCGCCTTGACTTTTCCAGATCCTCTCAGGATAGCATGAAATGTCTTTTGCATCAGAGGGCACTATCCAGATGGCTCGGGAGGCTTAGTATCTTAGCATATCTTATGAGGGATGTAATCATCTCGCATCCATTGGTAAGTATTGCCCAGCAGTGTGTGTGTAAGAATACTAAAGAAGGAGCAACTAAGGTTTTGATTTTCCAGCAAGAGGCCATTGCTTAATGAGATTTGAGGCAGGTTATACTGGACTTTAGAGCCAGGTAGATGGTGGAGAAGTTGGTTGGGAAGTATCTCAAGTGCTCTCTCACCATGAGTGTACTTAAACTTATCCCTGACAGACGTTTACTTAATTGGCTCTAACAGGTTATGAAATTCATGGAGCTCCTTCTCCTCCTCTCCAAGGTAATCTGCTTCAATGCTTAGCTATCACTTATAGGTAGAATTTTTCTTTACTAGCTGACCTAAATCTCCTTTGTTGACACTAAGCTGCTTGGGCTGTCCAGAGTAGATCTGGAGAACAATGGAGCAGTGTTCTCTTCTCAGCAGCCTGGTGGGTGTTTGCAAGTTTCCACTCACAATCTTCTCCAAACCGAGTGAACCCAATTCTCGTGTTTCTCTAGTCCTTGAGCTCTTAGAATTTCCACTGGCCTTGGACTGTTAAACTCAGAATTAGGCTCAGTACTTGTCAGTACTCCAGTGGCCATACTGCTAGCTCCGAGGAAGGGAAGTAATTATCTCCCTTGTGTATGGCATCCCTCTTAAAAGCATTCTAGGATGGTCTTATTTGGCAGCATTCTGACATTACTGAAATATTCAGTTCATGATCCACTGTAAGCCAGATCGCATTTTGCTGTACTGCTGCCCAGGGAATTTTTGTGAAGAGGTATCTCTGTTTGTTTCTTTTCCCTTTACTAAGTGTATTACTTTGCAGTTGTTATTAACTTGAACATAAGTTATGTTAATCACCAGAACATAACTTTTCCTATCTAATTTTAGTCTCTGAAATCCATTTTTCCAGTCCCCTTCTTCCAAGTTTTCGATCATACACAAATAGTTAATTAAAATACAGAACAGTTCTAGGCCCTGCACATTGTGATAAACCCTTCCAGTTTGACAGCTTGACTTTCTCAAACACTTCTTGTTTCTCGTGTTTCCTACTAAAGCTGCAACTCATTCTGTGCCATGGCTTTTCAGCTGAGCCAATGGAGAATCTTAAGTGAGGAAACCATCAATTCCTTTGAATTCTGTGCACAGAGTAGGGATTGCTCACCGCTCAAAAACTAGAAATATGTGTAAAATCCTGAACTCTTCTGAAGTTTTCATGCCTTGGATATGGCTTCTAGATGTCCCAGACACTTGGTTACTGATTATGGAGAATAATGGTTGTTGGCAGTTTCCCATTCTTGAAGCTGTTATGGTATTGAGAGAGAACTGAAAAGGCTTCTCTGGAGACATCAGGCAAATCATGGAACCCATTTTTTCCAGAATACCGAAATGAAGGTTTTCTGTGGTGTTATTTTCTACCTATAAACCAGTAATTTCTACTTTGCAGGACACTATGAAAACAAGTACTGCTAAAGAATCCAAAGAATAAAAATGTCCCCAGAATTACTGCAGATATCTCTTTTAAATTATTTAAAAATTAATGTATATTTTTGTGTGGATATTCAGATATGTAAAAACACCAGTCTGTGGGCACCTGCTTTCATCCCTTCCACCCACAAACAGTAGTAACCTAGAATGTGGTTTGTGGACTCACATCCAGATACTGAATCACTTGGAAAAAGAAAAATCACTGCTTTAGAGGATGTTGAAGATTGTGAGTCATTCACATACAATCACTGTACCACTTCTGCCTCAGGTAGATGAGCCTGTCCCTCTCCTGTGTTCTAAGTTCTTTTGAATTCTTCTCTCGTGCATTTCCTTAGAAAAATCTGCTTTGATCCTTACTTTCTTCAAAATTGCATTTGCTTTTTTGGAGAGCTTTCCGGAATAGCTATACAAATGCCTCGTTCTCGCCCACTTAATACAGGATCAGATTTATATATAATGCATTAATGCTTGGCTGTGCTTGTAAGGGATTATTTTATCTGATCACAAATGGTCTGTGAAGCTGAGAGTAAGAGGCGGTATTTTGGAAATTTTTAATACTGAAGTAATTTGAAAATATTCTGAGGACCAGCAACCTGTCAGTTAGGATGAAGGAACTGGTGTTGTGATGAAAACGCAGCGGACTAAGCCTGTGTAAACAGCCACATTTCTGTTTCTTAATATTGCATTTCATAGAATCATAGAATGGTCAGAGTTGGAAGAGACCTTAAAGATCATCAAGTTCCAACCCCCCTGCCCTGGGCAGGGACACCTCTCCCTAGAGCAGGTTGCTCAAAGCCCCATCCAGCCTGGCCTTGAACACCTCCAGGGATGGGGCATCAACAGCTTCCCTGAGCAACCTGTTCCAGTGCCTCACCACCCTCACAGGAAAGAACTTCCTAATATCTAAGTTTCACTGTGGAAATATGATAAAGAAAAAATTCTATGGTTGGGGATTAAACATAGGTGAACATTGTGTGTATGGTCATTTTATTGGAAGAAAGAGTCCAGCATTGGCAGGGTCATAAGCTGAATAAGTGTACAGGTATTGCCCTTTACCTTCTAAAATAATTTCTTTTCTTTGTTTTTTCTATTTTGTTTAGATGTCTCACATTAAAAATCATGGAGCTGGGAAAGGCAAAGCTTCTGAGAACTGGCCTTAATGCTTTATACCAAGCAATTCACCCCGTGCACGGGATTGCCTGGACGGATGGGAAGCAGGTGATACTAACTTCTTTACACCTCCATAATGGAGAACCAAAATTCGGTGACTCCAGTGTTGTCGGTCAGTTTGAACATGTCCATGGACTGTACTGGGGCCCGTGTCCCCCGGATGCCCCGGCTCTGCTTGCTGTCCAGCATAAAAAGCACATCACCGTTTGGGAGCTCTGTTTTAACGTTACGGAAAGAAATAAGCTGTTGGTTTCTCAGATCTGCGACATCAGCGAGCCCTTTCCCGTGCTCCCCCAGGGCTGCGTGTGGCATCCCAAGAAGGAGATCCTGGCTGTGCTGACCACGCGGGATGCCTCCGTCTTGCACTCTGTGCATCTCAACAACTCCAGAGTTAAGGCAGACATCAAGGGCAGCGGGCTCATCCACTGTGCCTGCTGGACAAAGGAAGGCAATCGCTTGGTCGTGGGGGTGGGCAGTGCCCTTCATTCTTACATTTGGGACGATGCTCAGAAAACCCTGAACGCTTGTTCTTTTTGCCCAGTCTTTGATGTGGGAGGTTACATCTGTGCTGTGGAAGCCACTCTGAGTTTCCAAGTTGCTGTTGCCACCGAGCTTCCTCTAGACAAGATCTGTGGCTTAAATGCTGGTGTTGCGTTCGAAGTTCCAGCGAGCATCGAAACGGAGTCCTTCCCCTCGCAGTCCAGCTTATGTGGTGAGGAAGAGTATTCCATGGATGGGGGGAAGAAGTCAGTGGACTCTGAGAAGTCCTTGTCTGTGGTTACGTCTCCTGTGGATCTGACTCACATACTTTCTGGCAAGCAGGGTGCTGATTCCAGTCCTCTTCTTCATCTGAGGCCCAAGGACTACCTAACGGGAAGCGGCCAAGATTCTTCACATCTCATCTTGGTGACTTTTGAAAGAAAGGTTACTTCTACCAAAAAAGTCAGCATCCCAGGCATTCTGGTTCCTGATATAATGGCTTTTGACCCCAAAACTCAAACTGTATCGGTTGCCTCCAATACTTGCAACGTTATTTTAGTCTATTCATTGACTTCATCCAATTTACCCAATATTCAACAAATTCAGCTGGAGAAAAACGAGAAACCAAAGGGTTTGTGCTTCTTGACCAATAAATTATTACTGATACTGGTTGGAAAACAAAAATTCACTGACCCTGCATTTCTTCCCTCTTCAAGATCAGACAAATACATGATCCGATTGATGATTAAGGAACTAATATTTGACGTGGGTCCTTCAGTACCTGCATCAGTCAATGGGAGCTCCAACCTGAATCTTTCCAACGTACCTCATGATCTCTCTGCAGACATTCACCCTCTTAGCCGTGGACTCTTGATACCAGATCGTGCTGCCATTCAGTCCCCTACCAGCAGAAGGAAACTCATTGAAGAAATTAAGAGTCCTGTTTATGAGCAAAGCGTGTCTGTGAACATGAGTGACCTCAAGGATAAAAAGATGTCCATGAATTTGCCTCCAGCCGTTGAGTGTCTGGATGCTGAGCCAGTTAATCGGACTCTGACGCTGTCGGCCACATCGCTGGCGTTTTCTAACAAGCCAACATCTCCAAAAAGGCAGGCAGATCCAGCTTTCAAAATACCAAATTCTTACAAGAATAACCTATTGAGTGAAAAGGAGGCGAGTTACTTTTCAAAAAACGTAGAAAAGCTGTCTGGGAACTTCACAGAATTACAGCATCATCTCTGTGAATTGACTGAGCTGCTGAAATCCGGGAAGAGAAATCTCTCAGCGTATCCCTCTTCGCAGGAGCCCTCTTTTATTTACATCACCTGCCAGGTAATTTTAATATTGATCCTAAAATCAGTTTAGGGATGTGTGTTCTTTGTATGGATTTAAATCTTTGGTCAGATAATGCACAGGAAGGGTGAGATCCTATGCATTTAATACATGCAAATTCAGTGCGTGCTAATTATCTCACTGCACACAGGTGAGTCTGATAGGAGTGTTATTTAGACTTAGGCTTTAGGTAAGTCTGGCTTGGGTTTGTTGTCCTTCCTTATTTTTCTTGTAATTGCATCTCAGTCCCTATTTATAGTTCTTTTAAAACTATGTGTTTGTATTTTTCTCTGATGGGATGTAGATTAAGGGAAATACTTCAGATAAGTCCTTAAACTAAACTTGAACTAATGTCTGTAAAATTATTACCATTTCAGATGGACACTGTGACGGTGCTTTCATTTTCATACAGATATCTGTACCAGTGGTAAAACCAGACCATTTCTGGAAAAAAAAACCCCAACATTATCACATAGCAATCAATAGGATTGGATTCTCCTCCTGTTTCCATAGCTGGGACTAAGGTTACAAGTCCCATTCCAGTGTTTTTAAAGTTTTGCTGGGGAGCAGGTTGCTGAGCTCACCTGACCCAGGCACATGAACCTTCTCCTTCTGCACAAGGGCTGGTGGGACTCCAGGAAACCTGCATCTGACAATTCAGTTGCAGAATTAAGGGCTTGTATTAAGTTTTTGGAAGGTAAAGTTTTTCCTAGAAAACTTCTGAAGCTTTCTGTTCAGAAATTAGACAAGTAAAAATTCCCACCTGTGGGAATTAGTATTAATCTCCTGCGAGCACAACTGAAATAATGGAGACTGAAACAACAACGAAAAAATAATATGCTTTTGCTCTGAAGCTGAAATGTTGCTAATTAGTATTGAGAGCACCATCTGAGAAGGAGAAAGACCCTTAGGGACACAACAGATAATTCCATTAACAGAGTTTACAAATGGGTTTAAAATCAAATTTCATGTGAAAGACATTTTCCGTGGCTGGAAGGAGGCGCTTCCAGGTCTCATTCTGGAAAGTGTAAATTAACTGATTATCAAAGTATGGCACAAACCTACTGTGGCTCTTCTAGAAGTCATTATTCAAAGTAATTTAAACTGCTGTTTTCCTTCCAATAAGCTTTTATTTTTCAGCTTTATTATTGAAAAAAATTACTATTCTCAACTTTTGTATCATTGAACTCTTAGGTCCTAGATCATGTTCCTTCACTGTCTTCGCTGTTTTCCGTTGTAAACGTACAGTTGTAGTAACTAATTTTTCTAGCTGTCTTAAATCTTAATTATAAATGGGGCATTAATCTGAAAAATGAAAGTTTCCCTCAGTAAGTCTGGTGTCTCATTTATCTGAGGTGTTTTAGAAGCCTACTTTAATTAGAAGTAGTGGAAATTTTTGTTAGATTTTTATATTCAGCACTTTTTACATATGGTTTGAAAGGGAGTTACACATCAGCTTGTCTTGGTGTTCCAAGAGCTGGATTAGCTACGCTTTGGCGGGGGGGGGTGCTTTGCAAATTAAAGTTATGCTACAGTTTTACCTGTATATTTTGGTCACTGATGATTTATGGCAAGAAAAGCATTTGACTGTGCTGGCAGCCCAGAAAGCCAGCTGCAACCTGGGCTGCATCTAAAGCAGCGTGACCAGCAGGTTGAGGGAGGTGATTCTGCCCCTGTGCTCTGTTCTCATGAGACCCCACCTGGAGTACTGCACCCAGCTTTGCAGTTCCTAACACAGAAGGATGTGAACCTGTTGGAATGGGTCCAGTGGAGGGCCATGAAAATGATCAGAGGGCTGGAAGACAGGCTGAGAGAGTTGGGATTGTTCAGCCTGGGGAAAGGAAGGCTCTGGAGAGACCTTGGCTGTGGATGCCCCATCCCTGAGGGTGCTCAAGGCCAGGCTGGATGGGGCTTTGAGCAACCTGGTCTAGTAGGAGGTGTCCCTGCCCAGGGCAGGGGAACTCGATGGTCTTTAAGGTTCCTTCCAACCCAAACTATTCTACAATTCTGTGACTTTTGAATTACAGACACTGGAAAGTCTGACAGGAAATGCTGTGGTTTAACTTCAGTCAGAGTATATTTGATTCAGAAATCGTTAACAGGCGAACCTTGTGTGCTGAGCCCTGGTTGTTCCTCTACTGCCCAATTATTAGCTGTATTTGATAAAATCTTGAGGAAACCCAAAATGTCCTAAATGAGCAGTGACTTTTAGAGCATAGTGTATCAGTGCAGGGGGCAAAGAGCACGTCTGTATCTCCAGCCTCCCCCTACCACACACCCTCCTCACGGATGGGTTGGTCCATCCACAGCATGGAAAAGCAGTCAGAGTTTACTTTATTGTGATTTTTGTCATGACCCAGAGATGTCACCAAGGCTTCCCTGGGAAATGACATGGTTGTGAATTTTATCCTACGCAAAGACAGAGTTTGTAGCTTTGGTAACAACTGGTCTTTTGCAGATTTTAAAAATGCTTTGCTCTGCCCCGTGGGGGATGTTCTTTGAAGATGCTTTTTAGGTGTTAAGGCTTGGGGCAGTGATGGTCAGAGGTGAGACAAAGAAGCCCTTCTGATTTCTTAGCCGGTTCCTCATCTCAAAAGATTCATAGGCAGGAATTCTCACCTCTTCTTCAGCTGTGGATCAAGGAGGGGGAGGATGGAAGACCTGCAGCTCTACGGACTCCCCAGGACAATGTCCTCCTCATGTGGGATGGTGAGGGCCAGGACTGTGCTGTGTGTGAAGCTCATGGTTTTCTCAGCAGCAGCGTGTGATTCCCTCTCCTGTTGTCCTGACACTTGCTGAATTAGCGCCGTTACTCACTGCTGTCACTCCCAGATCATTTCTTTGAGAACTGAGACTTCAAAGTATAAATCCTGCAAATAGAGCTGAATGAATGTAGCATTTGACTTCTAAATGCTGTAGTTGACAGCACATCTGTGATGCTGTTTTTATTAATGCCATTTCGACATCTCTGCTTAAATATACATGCCGGTAGCTAATGATTCATTCTTGTATTTGCAGAAGCAGCTTTCCAGAAGCGAGTCAGATGAAAGACGAGCTGTTATTCTTTGTGGTGGAAAACTCCGTCTAAATATAGTCCAGCAGATATTCCACCTCTCTCTTGTAGAGATGCAGCACGGTACGTTGTGATTATCCAATAACCCAAACACTTCAAATACAGGCAACATTCTCAGAGAGCAGCAGCAATATGTGTAATCCCATCTGGGAAAAAAATAGGAAATAATATTAATAATAGTTTACATATTTGGGGAGGGACTCTTTGTCAGGAAGTCTAGCGACAGGACGAGGGGTAATGGTTTTAAATTGGAAGAGGGGAGATTTAGATGAGATATTAGGAAGAAGTTCTTTACTGTGAGGGTGGTGAGGCACTGGAACAGGTTGCCCAGGGAAGTTGTGGATGCCCCATCCCTGGAAGTGTTTAAGGCCAGGCTGGATGGGGCTTTGAGCAACCTGCTCTAGGGAGAGGTGTCCCTGCCCATGGCAGGGGGGTTGGAACTTGATGATCTCTAAGATCCCTTCCAACTCTAACCATTCTATGATTCTATATTTGTTTTATAAGATAAAGTTTTTTTTTCTGGGTTTTTACTGAGAAGATTCTTTGTGTTACGAAAGAAAAAAAGAGGAAATTCTAACATACTGATACTCCTTTAGCAGGTAGCTAATTATACAGGAAAATTACTGTCAGCCAGCATTTTATTTTTGTTTTTGGCTGTTCTAAAGAGAGAAGTCTGAGTACTGAAGGGATCAGAGCTGACTGGTGGGTTTGGGATTCAATTTTCTATGTTTTAATCTGTAGTTCCAGCATCTGATCTCCTTTAAGAAAA
The DNA here is from genome assembly GCA_013400375.1 of Thinocorus orbignyianus. NCBI lineage: Eukaryota > Metazoa > Chordata > Aves > Ciconiiformes > Thinocoridae > Thinocorus > Thinocorus orbignyianus. Next base: position 650,980 of record VXBW01007089.1, read on the forward strand.
CCCATGGGTTTTTATAAACACAAAAGCAGCTCTGTAAATTTAAGCAGTGCATTTCACTCCAGTTTTTGCAGTGAAGAAAACAACATTCCTTATTGCTGTGGTCTGTGCTGTTACCTGTTCACCCCACAAATGTCCTGTGTGTTTCTGTGTGACAGTTCTAAGTGTCTTGCTTTTGGAAAAGGTGGAAAACATACTTTTGGGATAGGACGTCTCTCCACCACAGATATTCCCCGTCCCTTGTTCCTGCAGGTCACTGAGCAGCCATCCCAAAGCCCTACGGCTGCTGCTCTTACCATTGTGCGAGGTTTATTTTGCTTTAAAGAATTGTTGGAATATGTTTAGTGCTCCAATACCCAGATAAAACTAGTGGGATAACTCGCTAGTAATTAAACCTCAAAAGGTTCTTCCCACTATTTGACAGGATTAGTTCAGCAGTTTTCCCCTTGTGGGATCCGTTACCTGCATCGACACACGGTCACTGTTTTAATGACATTGTGGCACAACCCAGAACGTGTGATTGATAGACAAGGGGATTGCAGGAGGTGGTTCTGTAGGTGCTGATCTCTTCATTTTTCAGTCTAGAATCTTATTTTGAGCTCTGAGATTTGAACAACAACTTTCTGGCAAGAAAAATGTCCCTGTTACCTATGTTAGTTTCAACTTTTCGTTTGTAGCTTAAAAACGTAAACCTTACAGAATTGGTTTTCCAGGAATGAGTGATCATCATGCATTTACTAGATAAACTTTAAAAGCAAACAGTGTTGTAGCAGGTTTATTAATCTTATGATTGTCACTAGATAAATAGGGAGAGTAGGAAGGATATTTTCAAATTCCCAAATTGCATTGATTTTTAAGTTTGGGCCACGTGAGATATTAAGCCAAAAGATTAGAGGGTTGCCTGTTTGTAAGCTACAATCTTCTCATGACCTTACTCGTGATGGGATGTTACATAATGTGAGTGTACAAACAGCTGGAAACTGTTTCTCTGAATTCCCTCACCCCCCACAAGCCCTATTTTATTTTATTTCTTCATCAACTTAGAAGGATACAAGTATGAAGATTTTCTGCTTTATATGAATAGGCAGAAGTCAGCATTTCGGATTTGGTAAACAATTTCAAATTGTAAAAATAATACTAATGGTGATGGGAAGTCAAATAGCGAATGGTCTGGAGACACAGGATTTGTGCAGTAGAGTATTTCTTCCTTGGATTTACTGGAATTGTATTGAATTTGTATAATAGAAGTAGTTTCTAAGTTGTTTTTAAGATATTAATTCATTGTTTAATAATTATCTGCTTCTTACAGTATCTGCACAGCTCAAGTGGTAGGGAGTAGCTGATGAATACCTAATTAAAAACAAGTCTTAGGAATTCTGTTGGGAATTTCAGTGCTCCTCCTCATTTGAAACGGGCATTTATTATACTTTCATCTCCTAGTGGCAAAATTGGTCAGAAAGTTGTTTCATGCAGTTGTAACTGTCCTTTATTTTTGAGATTATACCTCCTGCATCTCCCCATGCTTTTTTTTCTTCACTAGAAAAACTGTAAATAAACAGAAGCATTTCATTTTAGAAGAAGTATATTTTATATCTTAAACATACCTAATTACAGGAAGACTTAGGGGTTTCTGTGTCTTCCCAGGTTCATCTTGGATTGTCCTTACAGCAGACAGCGAGGGCTTTGTTCCCTTGACATTTACGTCCTCGCAGGAGGTCGTGGTGCGAGATGCCAGCGTGAAAGGCTACAGTGCCCGTTCTTCCAAAACCCTGGACATCATCAGCTCAACAGAAGGGTGTAGACCCACATCTTCTGAAAGTCTGGATATCACGAGTTCTCTGGAAGTCCTCAGAGACTGCTCCTCCAAGGCTTTAGCCGGCAGCAGTCCCACAGAGCAGCCCAGCAGTGAAATGTGATCTTTGACGGGGGTTTTGTCACACCTCTCTTGCGATGGGAGACTTTTAAACTTGCCATCTAGGACTGCAAATTCCAAACAACAGGCTGTCTAAAATCTGTGTTGGATTTCCATATTTTTTTTGTTGCATATCACTGTAAATTATTTATTTGATCCTTGGAAACATTAACTTTTTTTTTATACTGAGCAGCATTTTTTAAATACACCTTTTGCAGTAGAGACCAAGTCTTTATATCAGTAGTTGAAAACGTGTTTTTAAGAGCTTCTGAGCTAGTTTCCCTCTTGGTTTTTAATAGATTGGTGGTTTTAGGTGATAGTAAACTTGCATAATAAAGAAATCCTTGAAAATGCTGCATTGGTGTCCCCAGTTTCCTCACCTCTCTCAAAGTCTAAAATTTGCTAAAGCAAGAAACCCTCCTGGGTTGAGATAAAGATAGTTTAGTAGGTAAAAGAGAAGCTGTGGTAGTGAAATGAGTTTATTTAGTACTTTGCAGTGGCAGGTGGGTGTTTTGCAGCTTCTTACCCTACCTGGAGTCCTGTGTCCAGTTCTGGAGTCCTCAACAGAGAAAGGACATTGAACTGTTGGAACAGGTCCAGCGCAGGGCCACCAAGATGATCAGAGGGATGGAGCACCTCTCCTGTGAGGACAGGCTGAGAGAGCTGGGGCTGTTCAGCCTGGAGAAGAGAAGGCTCCGGGGAGACCTGAGAGCAGCCTTCCAGTATCTGAAGGGAGCTACAGGAGAGCTGGGGAGGGACTCTTTGTCAGGAAGTCTAGTGACAGGACGAGGGGTAATGGTTTTAAATTGGAAGAGGGGAGATTTAGATTAGATATTAGGAAGAAGTTCTTTACTGTGAGGGTGATGAGGCACCGGAACAGGTTGCCCAGGGAAGTTGTTGATGCCCCAGCCCTGGAAGTGTTTAAGGCCAGGCTGGATGGGGCTTTGAGCAACCTGCTCTAGGGAGAGGTGTCCCTGCCCATGGCAGGGGGGTTGGAACTTGATGATGTTTAAGGTCCCTTCCAACTCTAACCATTCTATGATTCTATGATTCTGGGAAAGTGTGCAGTGTGTGCAGTGCTTACTTTGGAAAATCGGGGCCATAACTCTGAATTTCCTCCCCTTTCTCCTTCTTTCCCCCACTTTTTATTGCTGAGCGTGACATCATGAATGTCCCTTTGGCCCAGCTGTCGCAGCTGTGTCCCTTCCCAGTTTCTGAGGGTGGGACAGAGCAGGAGAAGAAAGCCTTGATGCGCTGCAAAATCTGCTCAGCAATAGTCAAAGGATCAGAGTGTCACCAGAGCTGCTTTGGTCTCAGCTCCAGAGCACCGCACAGACCGCTGTGAAGGAAACCAACTCCAGCCCCAATGCATCATCAAAGGCATAAAATGTCTTTAGTTACATTTGAATAATTAAATATTTGCTGGTTAATATCTCCAAGCATCTCTAGTCTTCATACTGGATTTTTTTCTCCAATACTTTTGAAACAATATCATTAATATTAACGATGTTGCCATCTGTTTTAATTTTCATAGGTAATCCGTGCTGAGTGAGCAGAGGGAAGTCCAATAACCATGGCCTTGAGAACATCCCATTTCAAGGCTGACAGGAGAAAAGTGTTCCATGGAGGATTGTTGTGAGAGGCAGGGAAAATGCAAAGGGTGAAATTTAGAAACCAGCATGAGTTTTTGTAGCCCAGGATGCAGCAGTGGAGAGTAAGCCAGGATTGCAACCCATAAAATTAAAGCTTGATAACATTAAGCAGTTTATCAGGCTTCCACAGCGGCACTTTCTGTGTGAGAAAGAATCAAGTGATGAGATTACAGGGGCAGAGCTGCTGTCTCAGGACTAATATAATCTATTTTATTGCCTGTTTATGAAATTTAGCCACTGTCACAAAAATAATCTGTCCACAAACTGTGTGATGCAACTAGAATTTGATGGTTTTTGATGAACAGGGGAAAACAGGTAAAAACCATCTGGTGATTGGGGGCTCCATCCTGTCCATAACAAGCATCTGGTCTCAGTAACTGTCCCTGCTTCAGCAGGAGGTGGTCCGTGGTCACGGTTACTCTTACCAGAAATGAACTGAGTCGGGAGCCTCAGCACTGGGGGGATCCTCAAAGCAGGCTGGATGCTGGGAATGGTCCATGTTTGTTCCCAGCCTCGTGATGGTCCTTTTTCACTCCAGCTTCTGGTCCCAGCATCTCCTGCACCCATGGGAGGGTCAGGGCTGAGCCTGTCCCCTGCACTGCTCTGCTTCCCCATGAAATTGCTCAAGCCTTGAATTCTATGATTCTAAGTGCTAATTATTTACAGATAAACTTAGTGGGATAACCAGCTTGCTGCTTCCAGACAGTTCATCAAGAGAGTTAGAAAAGATTACATTTAAAAAAATAAACCAACACACATACACAGAACCTTGGAGGTTTTGGATGTGTGGAGGTGTTCAAGGCCAGGCTGGATGGGGCTTTGAGCAACCCGCTCTAGTGGGAGGTGTCCCTGCCCATGGCAGGGGGGTTGGAACTGGATGATCTTTAAGGTCCCTTCCAAGGCAAACCAGTCTATGATTTTGATCCTTGTTTTAATTAACATCTCTCATCTGAAAAAAGAGCAAAGAAACTAGTGCTAAACTGATCAGAGCCAGGGTCTTACTCATGTGTGGTGTTATCTGCTGTCAGGACAAGTTGAGGCTCACTCCTGCTGTGGGAAAGCATGAGTCTGGGAGCCGTGTTTGAAGCAGAGCTCCTCATTTACCTGGTTTAAGTCTTCTTCTGAGCTTGGTTTTCACTGTGGCTGGTTCCCTGTGTCCACAGCTGTAAGTGCTGCATGTTGGCATCGTGATGGTGAGGACCAGTGTGTCTGAGGTACCTGAGCTTGGGGATGGGAACACGTGTACAACGGGAGGTAAAAAGCACTTGATGGAATTTCCCTTCATCTTGGAGAGAGATGTTGTTGCCCTCGGGTTTATGTCCAGAAATGCCCAACTAACGGTTTTCAAAATCTCTTTGATGAGATGTTATTAAAAATCTTGTTTTCACGCCTTGACTTTTAATTTCATTTTCTTGTACTGAGTCTTCTGGTGGTTCTTGATTGAATGTGGATTTTGTTCAAATCCACGCAGAGAAAGCCTGTGCTCTCAGTGCCTTTGAAAGAGATAAAACCTTAAATGAACTTTTTTCCTCTCAAATCAGAGACTTCTTTTCTGTTTACAATATCCCCAAACTTTAAAAAATGAATTCAGAGATAATGGAAACATCCTTTTATCTCTTGCATCCCTTAGGTCCAAAAGCCACCACTGAAAGAACTTGCAATATGGTTCTATCAATTAAACCTTATTAAAATAAAAAGGCACAATAAAACTACCATTTCAATGTCACAAAAATGAATTAGCCTGGGATAATGGGAATTTCCTCATAAGGATGTTTCCAGACACACGTTGCTGTGTTGCTGTGCGCTCATATGGTCATTATACACAAGGTGTCTAATTGCCATGTGTAATTAATAGCTTATTACTTCTGTTTTCTGATATATCTTCTAACTACAGGTATTACCCACATGCTCCATGGAACCTACCTGGAATTTCTTTCAGCATTATCATGTTCTTCACACGTGTGACGTCCCTAAGCCTCCACAGGAGTGCTGAGCCCCGACGCCGACCAGGCAGCAGAGGATCCTCACAAGATCAGGCAGTAAGATCTATTTCTGCTTCCACACTTCTAGAGCAAACATTCACGTTTCCCTGCCACCCAACAGCCCTGTGGCTCTCCAGTGAGGGCTGGAGACTGGTGCGCTGTGAACATCTCTGAAATGATCCTGAGGACCCGACTCCTCTGCAGTGCTACAGCTTGAGGATCGTCCTCCCTCCGTTGTTTGTTCTGCTCTGTCTCCTGCTGGTTTGTGCCTTCAGAGATGGGAAATTCTCAGGTGCACCACAGCAAAGAGTCTCCTCCTCCTCCTCGGGGACTGCTTTGTCTTTAACTGCAGCTTCCCAGCGAGTTGGCGCCTGGTTTGTGCAGCAGATTTGGTGCTTAATGAGGTGAAAGTGATCTGATTTCATTCTTTAAGCCTCCAGCATATACACGTTTTTGTAACCATAATACTCCGTGCTCTTGGTGGGTGTCTGAACCGCCCTCTTGCAGAGAGTTAAGGTGAAAAAAAAAAAAACAAAAAAAAGAAAAAAGCTTTCAGTGCAGCACGAGGAACTCATGTTCTCAAAAATGGCAGGGAAATAAAATTCTCTCCTTCATCTGCCAGTTGTAGGAACCCAACTGACTTTTCCATCAATCAATCCAGAAGTTTTCTGAAGGGAAAGGCTCTATTGGAACACTCGGAGACTGGTTTTTATATAACTGATATGAAATTCATACAAGATGTGGGATTGACCACTCTGGTGCTGGCTGTTCCCTACTGCGTGAGGCTTTGAACTGATTCACCTTCTCCTCCTCGTCTTCAAAGGCATGGAGAACAAATACCAGGTCTTAAAGGACTTGAGTTTCCCTTTATGGGAACTCCTCCTTTCAGAAGGATTGATTTAATTTTGCATTTTCTGTCTACAGCCCAGAAAGGCAAGTATAAAAAGGCTCAATAAATGATAGTTGGAAACAAACCAGGAACCCAAAAAAGCAGGGTTTGGCTTCAAAACATTCTCTGTTTCAACGGTTTTACTTGGAACGTGGAAGGTGAACAGAGCCATGAGGATGCAGCAAGGACTGAACCTGGCTCTTACAAGGTGCATAAGGAGTGTCTTAAGGAATTAGCATTCAAATCCACAGAGCCCTGCCTGAAAACCCAGTGACCTGACACAGAAGGTCCCAGCCTTCAGGGGACTCCCCGGGCACAGATGTCCGAGGTGGTGTCCGCCTATTAAAGCGGGAGACTCAGCACAGGAGATCTAATCCACCTAAGCCCCGGCAGGTCAGCGAGCTCAGGGGCAGACAGGGTGTGGAGAACATGGTGAGGTGGAGCCATAGCTGGTGGTGGTGGCTCACAGCAACCCCCTCCACCACTGCCAGCTGCCCACCTGGTTTGCTGTGACCTGTGCTGGGACCAACCTCCAGCAGGAACACTCAGGAAGGCCGAACTTGGGAGGTTTCTATGTTATTTTTAGGCAGAAATGACAAGGGGGATGAAACTGTTCCTTCCAGTACCTAGAGGGGGTACAGGAGAGGTGGGGAAGGACTCTTTACCAAGGGATGCAGTGATAGGATGAGGGGTAACAGTTTTAAACTAAAAGGGGAGATTTAGAGTAGATATTAGGCAGAAATATTTTACTGAGGCAGTGGAAGAAGTTGTGGATGCCCCATCCCTGGAGGTGTTCAAGGCCAGGCTGGATGGGGCTTTGAGCAACCTGGTTGTGGGAGGTGTCCCTGCCCATGGCAGAGGGGCTGGAACTGGATGATCTTTAAGGTCCCTTCCAACTCAAAATATTCTATAATTCTGTGAGCTGGAAGAGGAGACTGGTGACAGCCCAGCTGCTGACTGTGCCAGCAACAGAAGTATAGAAGACTTGGGCTGCCATCACTGCAGTTTAGCAAGGGCAAGGAATCGTCATGGCTTGCCTTAGGGGGGTCTACCCAGTGATGGGTAACTCCCTTATCCTCTTCTTTCCTTCCTCTATTTGTGTAAATCCATCTGTTGGAACCGCTGGTGTGCAGGTGGGAAGTGCTCTTGAGATTGGTTTCATCCAATCTCCCATATTCTCACCACTGTATTTGGGAATGACTTGCCTAAGAGCCCCTGGGGATCCAGCCTGGCCCTCGTTAGTGCCCATCAGCACCAGGCAGGAGGTTTACATTAGATTAGTGTTTAATCCTAATCACAGAATCACCNAGTCTCCTCTTCCTCAGACTGAACAACCCCAGCTCCCTCAGCCTCTCCTCATAAGACCTGTGCTCCAGACCTGTGCTTATGGTTGTCAACATAAGAATCTGCTTCTTTCGTGTTCTGAACATACATAAGGCACACACATAGAACCACAGAATCAGAATTTTCATGGTTGGAAGGGATCTCTGAGATCATTGTGTCCAACCATACACACACCCCAAAAAACCCCCAACCAAACACCAAAAAAACCCCAACGCCACAAAACAAATCACCCAACCCAACAGTCTCAGCCATAAAACATGCCCTGGAGGGCCACATCTACACATTTCTTAAATTCCTCCAGGGATGGTGACTCCACCACCTCCCTGGGCAGGCCCTTCCAGTGCCTGACCACCCTCTCAGTGAAGTCATTCTTCCCAATATTTCCTAATTCTTCCCATCATTTACAACTGAAAGGGAGACACAGAAAGTTCACTCATTTTACAGCACTGACACTGAGCCCCCAAAAAAGGAAATTGCCAAAAAAAAAACCCAAAACATCTTACCTTGCACTTCCTCTTCCACACTTTTTATTTACAAAAATACATTCATTTTCTTAACAAAAGCACAACTCTGATAATCGAATAACAGAATAAGATTTTCAGAAAATAAAAATACTCTGCTATATCTCATCTGCAGAAGCTCCTTGTTCTGTTTTGGCAGTTCCCAGTATTGCTACCACAGGCAAAGTGATCTCTGTTGGGTAAGGACCACGTCATCTTTCTGGAGAAGAGGAAAAGGGTTTACAATCGACCAAGTTTACCTTGGAGAGGCTGAATTCGGGTTGGGGGTTGCACAATTTAGAGGCAACTGCACAAGTCATCTAGAAATAACACCTTGAGCCACGTTCCAACTGCTCCAACCCACCCCAGCCAGCAGCTTCTGCAGCCCTGTCATCACTGGGCTGAGCCGGCGGTGTCTGCGGGCAGGGATCTGCGGCCCTGTAGCTGCGGATTTATAGTAGCTGAAAACATAACCCATTAAAAACCATCAACAGCCTTTACTGGGACTTCTGGTTGTTTTTAAAGGAGACTAATCAGAAATAAACAAGTATTACAGAATAAATCAAATCCCCAAAACTTGTTTTCTATGATATTTTGGAGCTATGCGAGATTACTGCATAACTGACTCACTTAAAAGTGCATAAATCTGCTATTTCAAATTCCATCAGGCTCAAAACTCTACACAGGCTCATGGGTTTTATTGTTGTAAACACATATGCCCCAGGCACACAAATCCTGATTTATCCTAGAACCAAAACAAGCAAACAAAAAAGACCCCCCAGCCTTGGATGTCAATTCAACAGCAGTCTCAAAGAGAGTTAACCCTTTCCCACACGCACTCAAAAACACATCCTGAAAAGCTCACTCACGATTAAGCGTCTTCCTCAATCAGGACAGCTCATTAGGCCTTGGACTTCACACGTGCCTGAGAAGAATTCACTGTTAAACTTGAGAGAGTGGATGCATTGATTTTTGCTTCACAGTGTCCTTCAGTTAAGTGTCCAGTTTCCAACCCCAGCACCGAGTCACATCCAGGTGGCCCTGAGCAAAGGACTCGTGGTGGCTGCCTCCCCTGACACCTCCTGCAGGCGCTCCCACGTGGCCCCAGGCCAGGTCTCCAAAGGCACTTCCAGGACAAAATAAAGGCACCCTTCCACACAGTCACACAGCAAAGCCAGTGGGCTGGAAATTTGTGTCTTGCCTTGCGTTGTGCTGAATTCTTCAGGGTGAAGAAGCCTCCATCCAGCTCTTGGATTCACCCTGCTCCCCTCCAGATTTATGTATGTCTGAATTCAGAGTCCAGTCATTTAAGTTTAAGCTCGGAGACAGCCTCTGGAGGCCTCTGTGTCTCCACTGACTGCAGAACCACCCCAGAATGACCAGGTTTGAACCTAAGTGCTCCAGAAAGTGCCTGAGATCAGGTGTGTCTTTCATCTATAAAATGTGTTCAGAAATTTGAATGGCACAGTCAAATTTTTGGAAGGTTCTACTGATTTGGGGTATCCTGAGTGGAGATGTTGATTTTGAAAATGTTAAGTACTCATTCTCTGACCAAGATCAGTTCCCAGGTTTCAGAAGCAAGGAACTGCAGTCATGGGAAATGGAAGGTTCTGTTTCATATAAAATCTGTAAAGCTGAATTACATCAAAGTCTCTTTCAGAAAAACTCTTCATAAGAAAATCCTCAAAACATGCCTTCATCCCTGATTTGCTTCATTTCAAAATAAAGTAAATCCTAACTTTATATGGTACACTCCAGGGTTTCCAAGTGCTTCCCAAACACACCAGTGTGCAATTTATAGGCAGAGACTATGTTCAAAATCCACCCCAGCCTTAAAGGGTGAAATATATCATGGGAGTTCAAATTTGGGTGGGGCATCACATTTGGGTGTTTTCCCCCTTGATCTTCAAGTCCATGGAATCTCCTGTTGCAATGAGATCCCAGCTTTCTGCTAATCATTGGAAAACAAATAAAAAAACCCCAACCCTTCAACAGCTCACATTCCTGAGCATTTTTAACACCCTTTTTAGCACAGCTCACGGAGTTAGATGTACATCGTGCACAGTTGTGTCCTCTCTTGATTTCACTCCTGACTCCATCTGAATCATCCTTTGTCCTCTTTGATAAAACACAAGCGGAGAAATGACCTGGAAGGCTCTCACTGGGTTTGTGTGTGGGGATGTGAGTCTGTGCTTGGAAAGTCATTGAATTCAGAGCTTTCAGACAGGGGTGTCCTCTTTGTGGTCATCCAGGTTCTCTGTGCTTTGATGGCTCCTTCTGTTAAAAGCAGAAGAGGCTGCTTTTAGGCAAAGAGGGGACAGACTTCTGGCTTTTATTACTAAATCATAGAATCACAGAATGTTAGAGTTGGAAGGGACCTTAAAATCATCCAGTTCCAACCCCCCTGCCATGGGCAGGGACACCTCCCACCAGCCCAGGTTGCTCAAAGCTCCATCCAGCCTGGCCTTGAACACTCCCAGGGATGAGGCTTCCACAATTTCTTTGGGCAACCTGTTCCAGTGTCTCACCACCCTTCATCCAGCTACTGTTTGGCAATTTCTAAAAAATGAGAACCCCCAGCAAAGTGTGGGTGTTACTGCCAGTGACTGAAGTACCTAACAGAGGGACCAGTCCTGTTGTAGGTTGTTCAGCCTGTCCCCTCCGGTCTGCAGCCACCACTCAAGGAAGCAGCTGGTGCTCTGGAGGCCTGTGGCAAATCTGCCAACCCAGTGCAGGTATCTTAGATACCTTCAGGCAATTAACTGGTCCCAGTTTCCATCCCTTAGCATGGAAACTGGTTTCCAATTCCAGCAGCTCGGGATAATGAAAAAAAGACAGAGTAACAGCATGTTTTGGTATTTAATCCATCAATCTGCTAGAACAGACTCTTCTTGTGTATGTCCTCAGTAAACCAAGGCTTCACTTGACAGAGGTGGATGATTTTGAGCTCGTCAAGATTTTCTCTGGAGAGGGAGGGAATGGTAGGAAGGGAGTGACAGGGTACAAAGGGAAAGAACAGCTCAAAGCAGTCCTTTCTTTTTCTCCCGTGATCTTTCCTGCCTACGCCTCTAAATGGTTTGGATGTTTCTTAGATGCCATAAACACCAAGAATGCAGTCAAGAGTCCCATTTTCTTCTGTACACAAGGAAATTCCAACTACCCACATTTTCTCCAGGAATTTAATCTACGTAGAATATTCTTCATTTCTGGCCTGAAACACTGCAGCACAGCAGTGCTTTGTGTGCCACCCCAGAGAGAAAGCAAAACACAGCAGCTAATAAACGGTCCTCTAAGCAGGTAGTACTGCACTACAACAAGAAGATACTGCAGCATGCAGTGGTACCGTGCAGTTAATTAATTATTCAGCTAATCAAGTGTTGCTTTGTTTTGTTGTAAGGAGCACAGAGGTCTATGTACAACCAAGAGCTGCTGTGGGCACGTTCCTGCTCTGTGCTACAAACCTACCTCAATGCTTCCAGCGCAAGCTTTGTTTCCTTCCGACTCTCTTCAGTGATGGGGTAGAAAAGAAGAATAAATAAACCTACAAGGATGAGGATAGCAGGGACCGCTCCGATGAGGATTTTCAGGGTGAGGATCACGTCGTCGGATTGTCTGCATATCCCTGGCTTGTATCCAGTAAACCTAAACAAATGGAAATGAGAGCAGGGAGTGGGTGTGTGTGTGTCTAAAGGCAAACGGCAGTTGTTTGGCTGAAGGCTCTCTTCTTTCCCCCCAACACTCTTCAAGACTTTTCTCCCATTTTTCCTACATGTCTCTTTCTTCCTTCCCCCCACTATGTGTTTCAAATCTTCCTTTTCAAATCTCATTTTTGTGCCTGATTTCAGATAAGTGCATTATCTCAGTATTTTCTCATCATTATTATATTTAACTGCTAAGGGAAGCACAGAATCCCACATAAGGAAATTGATCTGTTAATGTGTTTCCTGTTCACAGGCAGCAAAGTATTTAGGCTAGGCTTTAAAACTATGCAAGTAATCTGACCAATTTCAACAGCAATAATTATCTGTAATTTAAACACTCACTTAAGCACTCTTCTCAAGATAGACAAATTTGCTCAAGTGCTTAGAGTTAGGGACGTACTTGCAGTTCATTGATTCAGGGCTTCCATGTAGTCCCACAACTGCTGATATACTCACATTCCTGTTCCCAATTTATGGAACGAGTTTATTTTCCTCTGAATGTGCACCTATGAAAGCTACAGCTCGTTTGGCATCGCTCTGTCTTCTGTGTTCTCCCACAAACATCTGCCTTGGCAAATTGCTGGGAGCTAACTGGAATGCAACTGAAAATAGGGCTAATTGGTGAACAGCGATTTGTTTGAGGGTGTTGGCAGGCAGCAGCTAAAATTCCTAAGCCCGAGACGTTCAGCCAAGCACTGCCTGTTATTTAGCAGTTTCAGCTGAAGGCCCTGAAGCAAAACATTCTGGTTACCAGAACCTAACTTGGAGCCAAGGGCTAGATAGTGCTGCAGACAAGTTCCCTTCTAAGCGTTTATTGCGTGCTTGTGTGCTGTAGCAGCTACAGGCACCTTCTGCCAGGTCATGCACAAAGCAGGACAGGAGAAGGCTGACCAATTTCTCAGCTGTCAGAACAGACAAGGCAAACGTGGAAGGAGAGCACAAAGCATCTTCCAAACCCACATGGCCTAGGAGATGGGCAGAGTTGTGCGAAAGACTCTGTTCCTTACTGCTCAGTGTCCCGTTACCTAAACCATGCAGGAATTGGTGTTCCTTTTGTGATGAACAGGCCACGAGTCACCCCTGAAAGCACCCCAGACCATCCAGACTTAGAAGTGCAACCCAGATCCAACAGGGAATGCACAACGTGAGGGACCTTCATCTGCTGAGCTTTTATCTTTAGTTCTTTATTCATATAAACCGCTAAAATTTACATGAGTAATTTGGAAAGAGGAAAATCTAAAGGGAAGTCGGGTCTTTCTGAACTGAAACATGTCAGGGCAGGTAAATTAATGCTCTGTAGCCTGGCCTAGATGGTAACAATCCTGTCTTTAGTGGTCAGCCATCTGGAGCTGCTGGCACTTTCAGGTTCAGGACAAAAAGGCAATTTAACTTCACAGGGTAAAAGGAGAGAAACCTCAGGATGCTTTCAGGGTAGATCCACTAAGTGCAAACAGTGCTACTTACTCCAGTCCCGCTGCAGAAATTCCTAAACCAATTCCTGCTGACATCTTGGTAAAGAAAACATAAGAGGAATAGAAAATGGTTTCATGTCCTTTTCCATGAGGATTCCGCAGGCGAAAGTTATCAACAACATCAGGCAGCATTGACCTAGAGATAAAAGCAAGAGTCAAGCCAAAATCTCTTCTCAACTTACTGAAACAGTACATCCCGCCTCCTTTTTTAAGATCTGATTGGCACAGTCAGACACATGAAGGAATTCAATTCAAAAAGTCCTGCTACTGGACAGGAGGGCAAAGATCCATGTAAGAACTGCATGGCCACATATTACAAAGTAAAAAACCACTGAAAAACTATCAAACAGTTGCTGGGAAGTGAAGGATTCTTTAGACTGACTGTCATTCCAATCAAAAGGTGTGATATTAAAAAAAGTACAACAAAACCCAAGTTTCTTAAGTTTTTGAGGGACTCTGAATGTCTGAATAGTCTCACTCTGAGATAACCTTTTGACAAGCTAACAAATTTTCAGATATAAACGAGGCCTATTCTCTCTCTGCTTCAAAGAGACTAAATTTGGTAATGGGGAATCAGGAGGGAAGTTGCTCAAATGTCAATTGTGAATTGACAGTTTATTTCCAATATATGTCACCCTCCATGCAGAAAAGCTTCTGTAGTCTGACAGCTTATTTCAAACTATGTTTCCATGGTCTCTTGGAGTTTTCAGGGCATTGTACAAATAAGTAATGTAAAACAGCTCTCTCAGCCTTGCTTTCTAGTCAATTTGACCTGAATAGTAATTATTCTCTCTGGAAAGGAAATGTCCCATCCTGCTCATCCTTGAGCAGTTTGTTCCCCAGGTATTTTCAGTCCTCAAGAGCAAAGGACCTTGAATTCTTAGTTTCTTTTAATCACACCCTTGTGTCATTTGATCTTTAAGAGAGGACTGCTCAAGTGGGGATACAATAGCTTGGTTTATGTTTCCTCTGATACGTTCTTAATTGCTCAGCATTGATTCATCTAACTTCATCATTCCCATTCTCTTAGAAACCAAACTTAAGCAACCGATTTACAGTTATCACAAGTTCTATAGCTACTTAGATTATTGATTGCTCTGCATACTCTTATGTACAAGCAGCTACACTTAGAGTAGATTTAATGTCTTAACAATGGGGCAAACAAAGTCACGTCATTGCAAATAGCCTTTACTACAAAAACAGAAAAAGATTATTGGAAGAAGTGACTCTTGCCAAATTCTGCCTCTTTCAGAGGCAAATTCCATGCCATAGTACATGCTTGTAATGCAGACACACAGCCCTTTCCCCACCTCAAATGTAAAATTCTCCTACCATGGCAACAGAAGAGATGCTGCAATGCTCAGACCAGAGACGAAGGCCACGACGTAAGCCAGGATCAGGTTTGGAATGGTCACCAGCATGACTGCAAAAGGAATCATCCACTGAGGAAGAAGAAAAACAGTACATCTAACTCACAGTATGCACTGCTCAATGGTACAGAGATCGTTCCTTTCGGAATGTAAGATTATGCTATGAAACAGTTCACACACAGCAATGCCTCAGGATTTTGGTGAAATGGCATTTCCAAGGAGCCCTGAGCCAAACCTATCCGGCAGAATCAGAGAAAAACAGGACAAGCCATGCTAGTGCCCTCTCTGTTAGCATCACTAGGGCTACAGCTGCTCTAGTGAATTATACAGTCCCAAGAGTCTATTTATCAGTCACGAGGCCAACTGGCAGATCCTGGCCACATTCCTACTCCTAAACATTCAGAGTCTCCAAAAGAAGTGTGGCTCTTTCTGTGAAGAGCCCTTAAGTGGGCTAGTTCCCAAACTGTGCCCTGATACTTCTTGGGAGATTGCTAATCAGCTTGTGCTGAGATGACCAAACATCAGTTTCCATTCTAAACCGGTGGAACCATTTAATTTACACACAGGGTTTCAAGGGGAAGGGTAGGGGCTTAACAGTCATTTAAAACTGTAAATATCTCATTTCACAGATCTTGAATGGAGTCTTGAATGGAGAAGAATCTGCTTACACCTCCATTTCCAACGACCACTTTAAAGCCATCTAGGTACCTGGCAATAACTAGAACCAGGAAGGCAGTGTGGTTCACCCTGGCTCCACACAGCCAGATGCTCTTAGGACATTGCACAAGTCACCGAAGCTACTCTCAAAAACCAAACTCATTTGGGATGCTCAGGATTTGTTTTCTGGCAGTCGTTAAAACCCTCAGATTTCCTCAACTTCAACTTGAGGCAATGGGCTTACAGGACTGAAAATCCACTATTTCAAATGCTGATTGCATGCGCGCAGCCCAGCTGTCCCGTACCCATCACATGCTCCACCTCCCACGCCTGTGAACCGTGGGCACAGCACACGCAGAATCCAGAACCAGAGGCTTATCTACGGGGCATTTTAATGACAGGGGATTAGTTTAACATTTAAGTGTTTCAATCCTCTATACTCACAGCTCGGGAGCTGAGGGTATGAGAAGAGCTTTCACAGAGAGCGATTCCCCTAAGCACTGCTATTTACAGTTGTGTATGATAAGTGATTCTGGGAGTCCTGGAGTCTAATCCATTATGTTTATGTTTTAAATGCATTTCCCATCTAAAGCATTTGCTCCTAACCTAAGGAGACAGAAAATAACCTTTCTTGACTGCAAGTTCCCAGAGCAGACAAATAATCCTCGCATCAGCCCGGGGTTGTGGCAAAATCGTTATTTCACCACAAGAGAGCACTCCAGCAATACAAGATTTTATGTTGCCTATAAGCAATTTTACCACCGCCTTATGTTCCACATGGGGCACCCACTCAGGAACCAAAGCACTTAAACAAAAATCTAGATCGATAATAATAATCATTGTAACTGTAATTTTCTACTGACAGAGAAGCGCGGCCCGTGGGACCGAAGCTACGATGCCCTGAAGTCTCCCTCATGTGATGGCAGTGCAACCATGGGGGCAGTGTTCCTGCTGCAAGAAACAGCCAATGCATCTCCTCCTCTCCTGCTTGTAAAGCAAATGCCCTGCTCCCCAGTCACAGCACTGCTGCCCTCCACGGCACAGAATCACAGGATGATATGGGGTTGGAAGGGACCTCTGGAGATCATCTAGTCCAACCCCCCTGCCAAAGCAGGTCCTCCTAGAGCAGGTTGCACAGGAACTTATCCAGGTGGGTTTTGAATGTCTCTAGAGACGGAGACTCCACCACCTATCTGGGCAGCCTGTGCCAGGCCTCTGCCACCCTCAAAGGGAAGAAGTCCCTCCTCATGTTTAGTTGGAACTTCTTATGTACAAGTTTGTGCCCATTTCCTCTTGTCCCCTCACTGGCACCACTGAAAAAAAGACTGGCCCCCTCCTCTTGACACCCACCCTTGAAGTATTTGTAAGTGTTGATCAGATTTCCCCTCAGCCTTCTCTTCTCCAGACTGAAAAGACCCAAGTCTCTCAACCTTTCCTCGTAAGAGAGATGCTCCAGGTTCTTCATCATCTTTGCGGTCCTCTGCTGTACCCTTTCGAGCACAGCAGTTCCCTGTCTTTCCTGAACTGGGGAGCCCAGAACCTGACACTGTTTTTATTTCTTACTAAATCCTCCAAAACCCAGAGCCAAAAAGCTAGAGTTTTGTGAGAGAGGAATCTTCCACTTTTAGACACCCTTCCAAAACCATGAACCGACGAACTGCCACACTTCTTAAAATTTCTCACAGTAACTTCACCTCCTGTCACCAGCTGGAAGACTTACTGAATGTAAGCTCAACGTTTCCCTCCTTGGGACAGAGTAGATGATCTAAATGAACACAGTGCATGGAGGCAGAAGCAAATACACAGAAGGGAATAATTTTTAGCCTGTGTGATCATGGGAAAACTGCTATCAAGGATCCTGCTTAGGTATGACCCTGTACTTCCAGAAGGTCTGGGCTTTAAACTCCTAGCAAGTTTAGATACTCAGGCTGTTGGTCATCTCTTGTGGAGGAACAACTAGAAAAGGAAGCAATACCCCTGGAAGAAGTCAAGATTCTTGTTGCTTATCTACCTTCTATACTCTTTCAGGGATCTCTTCAACATAGATCCATTTTAACAGGAAAAATTATTCTGGAGCAGTGTAGATTTTTTTTTTTTCTCAGGAAACTGAATTACAGATTACATCTTCACCCTGAAAACTCAGTAAGTTTTGGAGAAAAAACCTTGTTTTCTCCCCTGCCTCCTTCCCTTCCAGAAGAACATTCCCCAGTGATAAACATAGGAGTCTTAAATGATGTGATTTTATTTTACATTGAGAGAACAGATGAGTTGTACAGATCACACAAGGTGGTAGTATAGGAAGCCTCTGGATTTGTTGCCAGACGAAATCCATCGCTGAGCATACACTGAGTCCCTCGAGTAATGTCTACAAGGTGAGATAGAGAGGTGGCTTTTTTTCAGTCCAGCCCCCACTTAGACCATAATACAGTCAAGCAACTCAACTGTAAAATTAAGTTAAACCATGTTTACAGAGGTGCTGACAGGCTTTCCAGTCATGTTAAACGAAATTTATAGAGCCAAGTTGGTTGAAGAAAGCATTTTTTGTAGCCAAGTAGATGGAGGAGGAGATTTCCTACAGAGGAAATCTGCGTTCCCTGGTCCAGTCAACGGTCCAATACTGCTTTTGGCAATTCTCTTTGTTTGAGCAGTAAAAAAGAAATGAGGATGAGACTTGCATTCCAGATGGCTGCCTCAAAATAGGTAACGATGCAGCAGATTTGGAACTTGGGTTTTAAAATTACTTCTGATTCTTTGGAAATCATTCCAACTCAGAGTTCTAATTCTGTAAATTATAACAGTTCAATTATATTCAACAATTGTCACCAGACCCAAACTTTTCAGCTTTTTCAGATTTTGACACACAGCTTCAGGCTGGATTTTCCAAGTCCTCATGCTTTGCTGCGCACAAGGCAGACAATTTTTCTGTCCTCTTTCATAAGAGGTAATTGAAGGTAAACAGGGGAAAAATGGGGAGGAACAGACCTATACAGTGACTCACTGAGGATGATGACAGAAAATTGCTGCTGTCTGCACTAAGTGAAGGACTTAAAATAATCCATCAGAGAGGAGGGCAGGCTCGCTGAGCTGGCTTTGCAGGGCTGTGTCAGGGTTAAACTAGGCTTCTTTTCTCAGGTAGGTCACCTATTTCTTTACTTTGCTAATAACTGCCCATCTCTGTTCAGAGGGAAGTGGGCACCCCTGCCTACTAACATTTCTAAAGAAGGATGTGTAACAGACTTCTGTTTCCTCCTCTGGGACTGAATTACAGATGTGGTCAACTCGGCACCATATAGAAGACAAAGCAAGCCTTGTACAACAGATAACTTGTCAACCCAAGGCAACACAGATCTGAATTTATAAAACCTAATTGGTGTTCACCTCTGAGACCAGTGAAAAGCAGATGTGCAGATTCATAAAGAAGCTGGGCCCTCCTTACAGCATCAATCCATTTCTTAAAAGTTTCTCTTGGAAACTTGGAATCTCTCTGAACTTTGGTATAACGACTTAAAACAAACCATGAAACTCAGCAAGTTTTGGGTAGCTTGGGGTTATAAGCGCTTGAAAGAGCTCCTGAAGTGGCTCCAGTTGTCAAATGAAGTGAGCACAAGCAGATTTTTTTTTCTCAAAGGATTTGCTTACCGAAATCCCACATGCTGCACACTTCTTGCCAAATCGCTGCAGAAACTTCTGCCAGAAAGGAATGCTCACAGCTGCTGATATCTACAAAGGACAAAAAAACCACATCTGTACTGCCGTTACTGCCACTGCCCTCTTCAGCTGTAGAGCTCACAGACATCTTTTTGTCTAACGCATTAAGGTCTGAAAGGAAGATGACCTTGTAGATTCCAGTTTCTCCTCATCCTTTGAGTGATTTTTTTGGGGGGTTTTGATTCACTGTTATATATCACAAAAAAAACCTATCCACGAGAGGGTTTTCCACAGAAGGCAGTATCTTAAAATTTCCTTTTCCTAATGTAAACCACAGCAGTTAAAGTTATACACGACACTGTCACTGAACTTCAAACATATTCCAAATAGTCATACTTTGTGCTAATGCCTTTTGTTATGAACCAAACCTGACAAATGACAAGGGAATTAAGCTCTACTTCATTGTACAGGAGAAAAGCTGAAGCATAAAATACACTTATCTTGAGACATACTTAAGAGTACATATCCCATACTACATGTTTATTCTCAGGAACAATCTCTAAGAGAAACAATCACAGTCAATATTACTGTAATATACTGTAATACTGACTTGGTAGCAGCAACAACTACATGCAACATAGTACCAACACAATGAAATACTGCTACTCATGACAGTCTTACAACTGACCTAAATTCAACTGGCATCTCATTGTTACGTTATATTTGACTCTATACTGACTTTAACTCCACTATTTCTTGTCTCTCTTCTTGGTGTCCATTACTTGCAGAGCCTGAAGGTACCCAACAAGAAAAACTTTCTCTCCAGTATTTTGGTTTTAATAACTGGAAAATATCTGTCTTATAACGTGGGAAAAGAAGAATCAAAAAGGGGTAGAAAGGGTGGGAGGCTGAGACCGAGAAGTGGAGATGACGTTCCCTTAAGATAGTTCCACAAAGTCCCGGTGTCAAATGGGCCAGAAGTCATACAACAACTTCCCTGAAAATCCCTGCTACAGTATTCCATATGGTAGACAAATTCTCTTCAAAATATTTCAGGAGTGCAGTACATGCTCATCACAGTAATTATGCAGCACGTGTTTAAAAGACTGTGGTCAGAAGGATCAAAATGGCAGCTTTCAACTAATACTACTTGTAATTATAAAGTAAATCATGCAATAGAGGAAGAGTATTTAATCTCAGTTACAAGTATCACCTAAGCAAGCAGAATTCTTTGCATGTCAAGAGAAAAGCTTCTGTAAAAGGATCGTTTTATCACACTGCCAAATGCTCTAGAGAGGAATCTGCACATCTCTGGAAATTTTAAATATTTATCCTCGCAAGCTGCCTAGCCCAGAAGGCTCATGTGTATGAATACCAAAATTAAAGTTGTTTAATTTTCAGTATATCAGCCTGGGGAAAGGGAAAAAGAAGCTACAATTCCAGACCTCCTTTCTGGCAGCAGCTTTTGTCTTTTATAGGAGCAGGAAGTGACTTACAGGTAAAAGCAGCAAGGTATGAATTAAAAGCTCCAAAGCATTAATTTTTTAGTACAGTAGAGAACACCAGGCAATGCAAAAGATTGTAGCTTCTTAACAGCTCTGTCTAGACAAGAAACTGTTCTTGTCTTCTGTTATTTTGTGGCAGAAACCAGTGAGAACCAGCTATCAAATAAAAAGATGGGAGGGAAGTGCAACTCACCAAGATGGTCACCACCAAATACTGGAAGTGATTGCGAAGACCAGCAGCATGAGTGCAGAATAGGACAAAGTTGCTCTGCTCCAGCTGTTGAATTGAAGACATTTGGTAACCACCAACAAAAAAAAAGAGGAAAAACAAAAAGACAAAACATGATGTCCCACTCCATACTAGCCAAACACAGTTGGTGACTGATTTGTTACATCCAGGGTTTGGGAGTCTCATTTTTCCCTCATTTGCGAAAATGTATACAAGGAATAACTCTCCTGTTATTGCTGGAATGACATGGCAATAATATTGGGGTAAGCAAGAAGCAAACCATGCACCTAATACAGCATAAAAATGACCAAAACAGGAACTGCCTCACAAGAGGATTGCGTCTAAAGTCTTTATTCCCTATGTTGCAATTGCTTTGCGGTGTTGTCACAGCCACAGCTGCAGATTACTTCAAGAAATTGCTCTCCCTTTTCCATAGCAATGCCATAAATCTTTAATCAGAAGCTCTGACTCCAAAACAAGTTACTCTTCAGCTGGAATTATACTCACAACAACTTTCTGGAGTAAAGCAGCTGCCTGCTGGTTTTGTGTACAACCTTGGCTCTGGGGCATAGCTTTAGGTCGGATATCTCCATGAGTAATGGGTATCTCATTGGTTGAGCTTCACTGCATTGTAATGACAGATGAAGCCACTACCACCATGCTTCTGCAAAACTCAGGGGGGTTCTGAACACCAGGATATGGTTCAGGCCCAGCTCCAGCAATTCTGCAGAAGCAGAATGACAGAGGAGGATTTAATACACGTGCCACAGCAGTGTGATCAACTCTTGCTCCTTTGTGTGCTTGTAGATCATAACTGGCCAATCGTCTGCATACAAATTAGAATTAAAGCTATATCCCTTCTGCATTGCCACCAAAGTCTTCCCCAGCTTGTGTCCCAGTTTATGCTGCCTTCATTTTAGATGTAGAATATCATTCTCTGGGATTGTGGCATCTTTACCTGCCTGTTCCTTTGCTTATGAATAATTCACTCACTAAATTCCACGAGGTGAGTTTCCTTCCCTGGAATAACAATAGCAAGGGTTGCTCATGCTGGCTGCACTGGAGTGATACAGCTTCCAGCTTCTGCCTGCCCTCACACCTCTGCTTCAGTCTGTACAAATAGAAAAATAAAGAGATGTGGACTGACAGCAGACCTTTTCCTCTCTGGGTGTTGCCAGAGAGTAGCTGGTTGCCAGCAACCAGATGTGTGCTGTATCCTTACTGACTGAGTGGATGCTGGAAGGATCTGGACCATAAGGCACATTTCATCTTTCATCTTCTCCCTGTCTCTGCTGCTGTTCTCTGTGCCTGCAGCTCCCAGGTGTAGGCAGAAATCCTTCTGCTATGGTTTTTCACCTTTGGGCCTTCCAGCATGGACTGACAGACGCTGTAAAGGACAGCCTACTAACTGTGCCCAAACCCAGGCCAACCAGAAACTTTAGCGCTTCTTTAGCAATAGGTTTTTAAGTAGCCCTTCCAAGGAACTTACTAATTCACCAGGACTGCTGGAGAACACAGCACTGCCCTCTTACATGCCCTGTTCTTGCCCTCTGTCTTGATACTCACTTGATCAATGGCTTACGTGACTAAGAGTCTTTTGGCAAAAATGTGAATATTATTGGCTTTTCAAAATAAAGCCAATTTCAACTGATATGCACAGGTTCACATTGAAATAACATATTCACTGAGTTGAACGTAGCTCAAAAATCAGACATTTTTTTAAAAAGAGTGCTGGACTACGAAGAGTAAGGGTTTCTAACTGAGTGGTTTTCTACAGCTCCTCTCTATGGGAGGACATATTGCATCTTTTTTCAAGAGCCACATTAAACCACAAGTCCTCATTTGAAAATTAACTCCATCTAGCTCTGAGACAGGTAAGACCTCCTGCCTCTGAACATCATCTTACTCTGACCTAATGCCTTCCATGACAAAAGACTCCACAAGAACCAGTTCAGCCACGATCTGAGAACAGCCACCTACGCAAAGGAAAGGGGCAATGGTTTGAAGTGGCACACACTATAGAGAAGAACAGAGAGAAGAGAAAAAGCATTCCTAAGCAACTGAAACCATAGGACACTGTAGCTGGGTAACATATAATGACCTAATCTGGGTCACTAGGACTAGTTCTTCACCTTTTATGAAAAAAAAAAAAAGAAAAAAGAAAAAAAAGAGAAGCCATCTTTAAATGGTCAGGACTTTGGTTTTGCTGCTCATTTGAAAGAACCATCTCCAGCCACACAGGCCCCCAGACACCAAAAAAGGGCTTTGGTTCCCTACTGATTTGTAGGGAAAGGCACCACCCCCTAGATCACAACCTCCAGTCACCAGCCAAAGGTTATTTGCATTTTAGCTGCCACAGACTCTCCCATGCTGGGACTGGAATGAGGCCAACGCACAGACTTAGAGAGTCTGAAGTTACCTGAACTGCTGTCGAGATGAGAAGGAATGAAGCTGTAAGCTTCACATATGGACCGTGCTTCATGGTGAGTCCAAGCCCCTTACAAAAAGGAATTGCTCTGTCTGAATTTAAGGCATAAGGATCTAAGAGGAGCAGAACACATAAAATAACAATCTTTTTCAGAAACGAATGCGAAATTATTATTGTTAAGTCTAGGTATTCTTAAACATATCTTACCGTCTTTTTCCTTTACTCCGAGAAAAAGAATGATAACTCCAAGAAGATACACACCTCCTATGACCCCTGCTGCAATCATATAAACTTTTGCCTTTGGAAAGAAAAAGACATATTTGAAATTGGGACAGTAGAATGACAAGTCATTATGAAAATTTCAGTCTCTTTCTGGTGAGTCATCTCCAAATGAAGAAATGCCTGTCTCCATACAGCCAGCTGTCTGTCTTCCATCCCTCTGAAAAATACTTCTGCAGTTCATTTATAAGCAACACCTACTTTAGAATAAATCCAGAGCGCATAAGTATATATTTTTTGCAAAAAAAAGAGGAGCTGTGAACAAAAGGGCTACTGTGTTGGCAACCTGAATGTTTTAAAAATTTGCTTATATTGAGACTAGCTGTAGACATACACAGTCATCTATCAAACACATGCAGCATCCCTAGAGGGATTCTGATTTTTAGTAAATCCTGTGGATCTAGGAACACAGACTGCAATCTGTATCTTCATGCTGGGCAGGAAAGGCCTCAATACTGGTGTAAACTCAATTACTACAGTACTGCATTTATACATAATGGTAATAAAAACTTCCCTTAGGCTCTAAGGAATTTTAGAAATCACACTTTCATGTCAATGTTTTGAGAATAAAGTAGCTTTCATGCTTGTTTTCCCAGGTACTTAGTGAAATACTCAAGCATACTCAGAAATCTTTGCCTCCTATTAACCACGGGGAACAAAGCCTCCAAGGATACCCCACACTCCATTAGATCATATTTATTGTTCCTAAGTCGGATCACACTGGCTCTTGAGTAAAGCTTAAAACAATGATTTAGTATTCTGTAATAATTTATCTTATCAAATATAAAATAAGTGCTGGTTATAGAGCTTCATGACACAATGATTATTTGATAGGAAAATTGAATCCCAAATTATCAGTAATATGCTGCAGATGGAACTATTACAAATCGAGGAAGCAGTTGGCAAATAGGGATGCAATTACAAGAATGTACTTCCACATATAAAGTCACTTAGTATAGATGCAAATGTAGTCAGATGAACCATGTAAGTACAGATAATCTTCAAGACAACAGCTTTTGTTAGAATATTTCCATTTCAGAAGGGGACATGATGAAATAAATAAATGCAGGACTATTCCATATTTGGGATGAAGATTTGTTTGTTTTTTTTTTTATATCAGAGCTATAGATTAAGTCACAAAGTACTTTTATACTGTTGACAATGACTTGCACAGACTACAGACTGCAGTACTGTAGATACCTGAATTCACTTAAGCAAGGTAATTTCAGCCTCAAAAGCAGCCTAGGTAGGAGAAAAAGGGCTGAAAACAGAAAAAAGAAAGGACAGTAACAGGACTCTGTTAGGAATTTTACATTTTGTGTCTATTTGTTAAATTCCTGAATGGCACTAAGAGAAACAGTCAAGATTTGGTGTCTTCTAAATATTTTTTTTTGACTGATGGAGTTATTTCAGGTTCATAGACACTAGTCCTGCCTCAGCTTATAACTCCATGTCCATCAGTCTTACAACCAACAATCAAGACCCAGCTGCAGTCAGGCACATGTTCTGTTGTGCGTGGTGTGAACACAGGGCAAGTGCCCTGTCACACAATGCAAGCAGCTCCCCCACCTGGCTCGGTGGCCATCCGTGCTCCCAGAATCCAACCAAATTGATGCCAGGTTTATTGAATGGCAAGAAATTTTGGTCCTCACAGAAGAGGGTAGGAGGGAATGAGGCTGATTGCCAGAGGAGTTCATTCAGACTATGGCCTTTGCCCAGGCCTGAGGGCTCTTTGGAAAAAAAAGAGCAGGAAAGAACAAGATGTGAACAGAACCTTACTCAACATAATCCAGACCGTTCTCAACCATGGGATACTTCTCATCTACAAAACCTGAGAAGGTGAAAGCCATTTAAGAGATCCGAAGGTGGAAGTTGGTAATTATGGCATAAAGCAGATTCAGACAAGAAATCTGATGTGCAATGAAATTCAGCTTGCTCCAAACTTCTCAAGCTGCTCCTCACAGATCTGTAATAGCACAGTAGTTTTCTACATCAAGCCATTGTCCTAGAAGCTAAAAAAGGAAGACAGGATGATATTCTGTGTCTCGTTAAAGCCATTTACTTTCAACAGTGCTTTGTACCTTCAAAGAATACGGTTTCCAAGTAGGACTTACTGTTTCATTCACATAAAAGCCATTACTCTTTACAGGAGATCCCTAGTGACAACTACTTTGGAAAGCAGTCCTGCTGAACTGAAAGGTGCTGCTATAGCCATTGCTTTTTCACAGAATCATAGAACTATTTGTGTTGGAAGGGACCTTAGAGATCATCAAGTTCCAACCCCCCTGCCATGGGCAGGGACACCTCCCACCAGACTAGGTTGCTCAAAGCCCCATCCATCCTGGCCTTGAACAGTCCCAGGGATGGGGCATCCACAGCTTCTCTGGGCAACCTGTTCCAGTGCCTCACCACCCTCACAGGAAAGAATTTATTCCTGATATCCAATCTAAATCTCTCTTCTTCCAATTTAAAACCATTACTCTTTGTCCTGTTACTATAGGCCTTGATAAAAACTCCTTCTGCATTCTTCTTATACACTCCGTCCTTATAAGGTCTCCCTGAAATCTTCTCCAGGCTGAACAAATCCAACTCTTTCTGTCATCCTTCATAGGAGAGGTGTTCCAACCTTCTGATAATTTCTTCGATCCTCCTCTGAACCCCCTCTAACACATCTATGCCTTTCTTGTGATGGGGACCACAGAACTGGATGCAGTATTCTTGGCGGGGTAAAGCTTCTCTTACTAAGCTCCTCTTTTAAACTGTAAATTATCCCCCAGTGGAAACAAGGAGTGTCCAGATGCCTCCCAGCTACTTTACAGTTTGGCATCTTCAGCAAAGCTCCTCAGTGTAATTCTGCTGCCACGCTGAGAAGTGGCTGCAAAGACACAGACAAGAAGCCTTTGTTGGAACAAGGTTGTTGTCTCACCTCCAGTATTACTGATTTTGAGGAAGTCATGTTCCTGCTGATCCAGCTTGATGATAGGATATGGTGTTACAGAAACAGCTTTACCCCTCTCCCTAAGAGATTTTAATGTGCCCTATAGACACCCACCTGATGCGACAGGGGATCTGAGGGGTCTGGAAAGCTGGGAGTGTCATGCCAGGAGTCAGTTGTGTTTTCTGGGGGAGTCACAGTGCAGTGGTGAGAGACATGAGCACTGGCCACAATCTGCCCCTGAAGTGCAGCTCCAATCAAGGTCCCAAGCACTTCCATGGTCATTCCTAAAGAAGAAAGCACAAAGGCGCACTGAGGACGAGAACTCAAGTCCTCCACCGTCTGCAAGCCTGCTTATCTGTCTCAATGAAGAGAAACCCCATCAAACAATTTTCTTTTACCAGGAACAAGCAGAAAAAGCAATACCAAGAACAGCAGAACTGGAAGGTCAGTAACAGAACAGATTCAAGGAAAGAGAGTTTTGTCATCTATTTTCTGATCAGCTTTTAGCAGCCTTCATGGAAGAGCCTCTTTTATAGTGGCTGCATGATGGATACAGCTGAGATCGAGCCGCAGGGGGCTAACATAGGATAACCTTTCATGTCAGAACCATGGTTTAAATTTTGAATGCCATTTTTGCAAAGCAGGACTCAGAGCCATAACATCAGACTTTTCATCTCAAGCTTGACAGTAACTTGTAAAACATTTTTCAAGCCACTTATCTGATCAGACTTCTAGGTTCTCCAACTGTAGAATAAAATTATACTGACCTCAGGCTTCTGGTGGAAATAATACAGCTGCAAAGCTCTTGAAAACAGCAGATGCTGTTCTTAACTGCCTAAGGCCACACTCAGGCAGAACTAGCTACCTCGGCCTCAGAGAATGATTCAGATCACTAATGCTCCGGCTACCACCAGAACAAGGGATCATCTGAAAAAACAACTAAAGTGTCCATTTAGGAAAGCAAAGATCTAACCCTGGGCATCCAGCTCACGCTTCATGTACTCAAAATCAGCCAACAAGATCAGCAGCTGTTACAGCTCCATGGCAGTCAAGTGGTAACCTGGGTTCTAAATCCTTCTCACCCTGAGGGATTTCAAGCCTACCACTCCTGCTTTCATGCAATATGGCCATAGCCAGCATCCCCGTGGCAGAAAGATAAACTGTATCCCTGTCCTGCCTCCAGAGACTATGCATTTTGTGTAAAGATACGTAGGGCTGAATACATGAACAGATGAGGAACGAGGACCACGACTCCCTGTTTATAAGATAATGCTTTTATCATTGACTTAAACATCAGGACTACTTTATTCAGTGGCTCCAGGGGTCCCACATTCCTTTTTCAGAAGCACCATGGGGGATTTTGAAGGGGCACTTCCAGACTGGGTTGTGTCCTGGTGGTTATCATGATCTCCCTGGGAAGTGACAGGCATTTCAAAAGCTTGTAGGTTTTGGCTTATTCAAGTTCTCTGCTCTATAACAGCCTTCCTAGGTGACCTTGGACACATGTCTTTTTGGGTGTCCATGGAAAGGAATAAAGGTACTTCTCCACCTAACAAGAGGGCATTGCACACAGACAGGTGTTCAGACAGCGCAGTAACGAGGGCTGAATGTAGCAATGGAAGATCAAACAAGGAAAAGGGAAGAGAGGCTCCCTGGGAGACCTCAGATCATTTGAACTGTTGCTTCTATGTTCCCAAACAGACATTGCTTCTGAAAATTTGAGGCTTCACATGACATTAATTGAAACCAATGGGAAGTTAAAAAAAAAAAGCTTCTTTCCTAAACTTCACATTCAGTCTCACTAACAATGTTAGAGTTCAGTCCATACATGCAAAAATGCCAGCAGATGGTGAAAATTCTCACCTCAACCTGACATGAAGTGTTTGGCCACAAACTAGTCTCAGCTGGGCCTTTCAGAGCTTCCAAACTGTTGACTACTCACTGCAAAGGCAATGCACCTGAGCCACACCTTTCATTCAAAACACCACCTACACATTTATAACCTTTATCTAGGGCTCCATATCTGCATTTTACCAAATGCTTGCATAGAAGAAAACTCAGAAGCATCATTAGAGGCAACAGAAATACAGCATATTTAAAAGTTCTTGTGTGTTCAGAATTTAGAATGCAGTACTTTCTACCTTAGCCAAGAGAGCTGATCTTTCAGAAAATAGATTGTACCTTGGAGTAAGTTATATTCTGCCCGGAATGTAAGTAGGATTTATCTTAAAGCAACTTTGGAATCCAGTATTTCCACTTTGCATTTATAGTGAGGAGCAGGACAAAGTTTCTAGTAAGAATTTCTGTTTCTCTTCAGTAGAGGGTAATGGATCCTCTGATCTCAACCTTTTTTTTCAAAAGCACACTTAGTATTACACAGCTGGTTTTCTTTAAACAGCTGAAGAAATGCCTGAACAACTTTTGGCATCCAAGAAAGTCATCAACAAGAATTCTCTATGAAACCCAAAGAGAGGCAAAAGTATAAAACACTTGTTTCAAAACAGAGGGGAAAAAAATATCACACATAATCATAACCATTACAAGAACACTTGGTTCCAAACAAATATAATTTCAAAATATACAAAAATACCGACGCTTGACAAGCTAAAACTATGGTTCATTCCACGACCCTTAGTTGGCTTAGGAGAACAGCTGTATTCTCAAAAGTTAAACCCTTTCTGAACAATAAAATGACAGTATAAATGTGTAACACCTCTCAGCCATGGAGTTCAATAGCTTTACGAGCAAAAATTTCACGTGCCTCTGAAGCCTAGCATGGGACTAGCAGATAGGAAAGCACATTTATTTGGATCACAACCTCTGAAGACATAAAACCAGACAATAGAAAACAGCAGGTACATGGATTTAGTTAGAATTCAGGACAGATGACTCAGAATAGAGTCAGTGCCAAAGAATATAACACAGCTGGAATCTCCTGCTGTTTAGTCCTGTCCTATGACTGCTAGTCCAGACTTTCTCCTGAGATAGTTGATGATAATGCAAATTACAATTGTTCCATGTGCTGGAAAGGGATTGTGTTGCTCAGGGAGTATTGTATTCAGAATTTCTGACGATTCTTTTAGCACTTCTGGCCATTTCATTGTGCCTCAGTGGTCTAGTTTTCAACATACACAAGCAAGTATGTTGAAGGTTAGAAGGACTGATGGAGGAGGAAAGAGCTCTTGTCAGGAAGAGAAAAGAGACACAACAAAGGAATTTCAAGTTGTTCTAAAGCAACACTGAAATACAAGTTAAGACACACAAAAGTCTCTTGTGATATTTGACTCTCTACCTTGCTTAATGTTGGTGGCCATGAGAGACAGCAGTTCCATAATGAAGAATAAGAACAGAGTGTGAGAACAGAGCTGAAGAGAGTAGGAAGGGAAGAAACTGTTCAATTTATGATCTATAGAGGAAATCCTGAAAATATTTTCATTGCACTTTTTTGGTCTGATTGATCTGGCTGGTTTCGATTGTTGAAGAGCCAGAGATGTTCCAGAGCCAGCCTGGAAGCCCTCATTCTTTTAACTAACACAGTCAGAGTACTAGTTATATTAAAGTAAGATCTGTCCTTAGACTACCTGGTGTGTGTTAGAATTAAACAAATGCAGATGAAATAAAAATAGAGATTTCAGCTACTGTGAACTTGCACACAAAATCTTTTGGTGAGGCCAACTGTCTTGGTTCTATGAGTTCTGGAAAATTTTTCAAAGAAAACAGGTTTGGGATTTGAATTTATAACATGAAACACATGAACCTAAGGAAATCTTAACAACACCCCACCCCCCCAAATACTCAAAATTACCTTCAGACTTTCTTCAATTGAATGTTGAAGAAAATCAGCACTTTGTTTTCTCCCCCTACAAATCACCTTTAAATGAAATCAGTATTTCCTACCCTGGCTTGGGTTAGAGTGATTTTTATTGTTTCATCTGGGTAGCAATAAACCAAAACCAGTTTATAGCTAATGAGACAATTTAGACAATAAAACATTAATGTCTCCTATTTAGCTAGAAAAATTCAAGCATAAAACCAAGATAAAATATTTTTCATCCGATATTAGAAATCTCAAATAAAAGTCCAGTGTAGGGACACAAACCATTAGGAACTTCCTACAGATAAAGAATTATTTTAAATAAAACTCAGCCCTAATCCACATGAGAAAGCCCAGATCACACTCACGGTACGCTGTTGCAGAATCTCTCTCCTTCTGGTCCGTGCTGAGGAACATGGTGAGGGCAGAGTACGGTACTTGGAATAACTATGCAAAGAAAGAACATGACTTTGGAAATGTCAGGCTAAATGCTGTATTCTTCTGATATCCCAGAAAATGTTCTAATGTGACCTTGGAGTTCACTTATTTAGAACACCGTATTTTTTAGCATGTGGACCTGTCTTTCTGATTTGTAAAGCACATAAAAGGGGGGGGGGGGGGNTAAATAATAAATTACCAAGAGGTTTTCCCTTCATGCTGTGCTCCTTCAGCTTCTTTGGGAAAATGTCCTTCATAGCTAGGCAATAAAGCATCTAGTTTTCTCTGTACTAGGAGACTATCATGTTCCTAGCTTGAGCTAACTAACAGGAAGCAAATCCATAAAGAAGACAATACAATTTTCCACTTTATTCAAGCCAGAAGACTGTATAAATCCCCCCAATAGTTCAAACATCTATGTCACTCTGTAATTCCAGGAGGTAATTGTGAAAACTACTTTGTCTTCAGCACCATTTTGCCACACTCCTTAATCTGAGTTAAGAATAGATAGAAACACGCAATTGCTATGTTCATTCCCTGAAAAAAGGTAGATTAGGAGCGTTGCTTGTTTGTTTTTACAGCACTGTATCTAGCATGCAATTGACAGCTTGCTGTAAAATCTTGGTGGAAACAATGCACTGATAATATTTATTGCAATGCTGGGTAAATGAGCCCCACTTTTACTGCAGGAGAAGCCTTATTTCCAGTAGTAATTCATTGAAAATAACTGTTGAACATTAACAGCTTCAACTTTTGGATGGTCATGATGTGAGCGGGACCCTGGCCTCGTAGTGTTGAACTAAAACATAAATAGCTTCAAAAATCTTGGAACTCAGTAGATGTGAAAATCAACTGTAAAATTTTGGTAAACTAAAACTGAGTGCATTACCATAGAGAGAAGGTAAGTTACTGCTGAGGACATCACCACCTGTAATCTACTTACTGTGGTCAGTGCTTGGAAAAGGCAGTAGAAAGTCAGGTACCACGCGACTCTGCCTGATACAAAAGGAGGGAGGTACCACATGAAAAAATAGGACACCACAGTGAAGGGTGTACATGCCAGCATCCTGCAAAGAAAATTAACACATGTCAACAATCTCAACATATTGATATCAAAGCACATCAAATTTTCCAGCTAGTAATCAATATAATGCCACTTATGTACAGTTTTTCTAACTACAGTAATGCCATGCTTTTAAGTATTAAGCATTAACATGCATTAAATACACAAATTAATGTAAAATGTATACAGGTATTTCTATAAAATGGAAAAAGCCCAGCAAACCTGAAGGAAAAGAGCTATACTTAACTTAATATCCCATTCAGAACAGACACAATTTCCTTGCACATGCACTGTAACTGCATACCTATATTGCCGTTCCTTAGTACATGTCTCAGACTACACATTTATTAGAAAGAATCAGTGAAAAAAAAACTCTATTGTCACATGTCTTTGCATACTTCAGCAATTTTTCCATGAGCCTACTTATTACCAAGGATTCCCTCTTCTAATTTCAACGCCTTCGGTTTTCCTCTCAACTTATCCTCTTCATTGCTACTTCAAGCATGTGCAAATACACCTAAAAATGCTGAAACAGCACAAAAGATAACGGACAGCCCACTGCAAAACTTCCTGCAGCCTGCACCTATTTGGGTATATGATAATGTGCTCCATTTAACTCAACAGCAAAATTCCTAATCACTTCAAACACAAAAGGATCATCTTGTGGGGAGGAATGTGGCTTAAAAAACAAAGAACCACAGAAACTTAAATTCCGGACATTGCCATTAACCAGCAGTTAATTACATTGGTCTAAAAACTATTTTAGGCAAAAAACACTGGTCAAACTCCATGATACGGAGGAAGTGGTCAGATGTTATTTTTTCCTAAAAGTCTGAGCTGCAGCAGCATCAGGGTTCTCCTGTATTCTTGTGAACTGGAGATTAAACAATGCAATTAGATGACCAAGAACCAAACAAAAAATATCCAAACACGTAAAAAGAGAAAACAGCTTAAGCCCTTCACAACAGCCCTACTGACACTGGGGGTCAGCTGACTATTTTGCAATCGTGAACTGAAAACCTTGAATACAAAAGAGTAATGTGGGTAAATAGTTTAGTGAAACAATGGCTTTCCCACACTGCCCTTTGGGATGGGCAGCATCACCGGGAGCTGAGCATTTATAAGGAAAGTGCCAGGTTCTGGTATTCTCTGTCCCTCCAGTCCCCAGTTCATTCACAGCTGGTCAGCAATGGAAAACACAAAGAAGGGTAAAATCCTGACACACCTCAGGGAACCTACCTTCCTCTCCAAAAGTGTGGGCTCTTCCAGACTGGTGTCCCAACACAGTCATCACTAAAATATTTTCATACTCAGTTTTTCAGGCAACTTGTCAGCAATAACCCTCTTAGTATTCTTCCCCCCTTCCATTCTCTTTCCATATTTTTCTTTCCTCATTAATGTCAGTGAGCTTTCAGAGCCTTGCTGAAGTTGCTGAATATCTCATTGTCTCCTGTTACCTGCTTTGACAAACTATCTGACCAGGTTTTTTGTATTTCATCAAGTCAATGTATAATTTAGCCTTTTAAACACATTGCATAAAAAAGACCAATAGTGATTGATGATGACTTCATTTTATATTGATTACAGAGTTAAGCTACAGTTAAAAATTCACCCTCTTTACTACTGTTCTTGCTTTGTTGGCAAGCTTTTCTGACTGAGACGGTTCAATTGCTTCACTCTAGATACTTAAGTCACAATAATATGAAAATACTAAATTATTTTTCAGTTAATGAAAGATCCATTTCTTTCCTTTACGTAAATAAAGTCTGACCTCCTTCAAATTGTAGCAACAAAATTCCCTTAAAAAAACTACCATTGAAAAAAAAAAGACAAAACTCTTCTGGAAAGAAAGCAGTGGTTTGACAAACTCATATTAAAAGACTGTTAGATAACACTTTTCCTGTAAGAAATGCAAGTTGGTTTATAGTGCAAAAGATTGATAAGTTCAAGGCTGTGCTAGGATGGGAATTACTCTAACATCGACTTAACACTAACACTAAATACACATATTTACAGTATTTTCAGAGAACTGAAAAAAAAAAAAAGGCATCAGACTCATCCAATTGCATTTACATAAAAATGTCATTATTTTATTTTTAATAATTTTGTTACTCAGTTAATTCAGCGCTTATTAAAAAGCATTCCGTTTACCTGGCCACAAACCAAATCCTGAAAAGAGAAACAGCAGCAAGCTCCTCTTTTCCCATGGGACTCTTGACAAAGAGCTTAACTTTGACCTGAAGGCCCTGTTCCTGCTGGGGCCAAAAGCAGCTGATCTCAGCCTTCTTCCAGAGCACACTTGTATCTAGTCTTTGTCAGATATAAGATGCCCACTGACAAGTATCTGTAGCCCTAAACCCACATGACAGTAAGAGCTAAAAAACTGGGATTATTTTCTATAAAAATTCAACTTCTTTGCTCAGGATACCACATTTACTCTTAGATTTTTGTTGTGAATCAAATTTAGGGGCTAAATTCATTCAAAATTCATAATTAATTCAAAATATCTTACAGTACATCCTTATAACACACTGTACTTTTAGAAATGTTGATCAAAGTCTTACAGCATCTCATTCATTATAAATGTCACGGTGATTTTTTTAATTAAGTGTCTTGATTGTGGTGACGTAGGAGAAGCAGGATGTCTGCTGTAAGGGAGAATTTGTTAGAGTGTCAGTGCTGGTTGCTGAGCTCATCGATGGTATGCACGCATCCTTCGCTGAACTGAAAGGCCTAGAGAATTAAAGAATTACAGTTAAGACAGCTCCTGGAAGGCTGGTGTGAGAAGTGAAGGCGCACTAGGGCACAAGTGGGAACAAGTTCCAACTTTGTAGAGGAGTGAAGCCAAGCTAAAGGAACCTAGATAAAACTGAAAATCCAAGCACAGATTCAATAAAGTTTTAGATTTGAGCTTCCAGTTTGTCAACAACTCAGTGTCTTGGCTTTATTTCTCCAGTTGTAGAAAACCTCTTCTGCGTTTTCATGGGTGAAGGAGGTAAAGGGAAGCAGATAGCAGACATTTTTTCTTTTTTAATCTATGTATGTACAATGAATATGATCACTGTTGTCTGGGAAACAGGCAAAGAAAAATGAGTCTAATTCAACGAGGTGACTGTATGATCCCAACACACAATATTCATATATATATGTAAATACATATACACATTTATGCTTACCAAGGCATAAGCCGGCCGATTTTTGTCCATCTACTTTTGCTAATAAAAAAGCCAGCAACAGGATCAGTAACTGCACCTGAGGCTTTGCCAATGAACAGCACCAGAGAGGCATGAAACGGAGTAATCTGAAAGTACAGACAGAGTTACTGTAAACAAGAGCCATTGTTTCACAACACAATGAAACCGCATAAAGCAACTTTCCAGAAAAAAACCCTTAGTCTTTTAAAGAATAGTTCATTTAGAAAAGTGTTTGCTGCTGTCATAGAAATTACTCCTGGTTACCCGCAGCAAATGAAATGAGAGATTGGGACAGGCACTGTGCAAGAAGGGATTAAAGGGGAAAAGTGCAAGGAAGGAGAGAGTATGGGTATATGGAGAGCTAGGAACATAAGTTAGTCAAATACTAGACTGAAGTTCTAGTTTCAGGATATAAAAACTGATAGAGTCCCTCTGTAATTACCCCCTCACTTTGTTCCCCACAGACTAATTTCCCCATATCTTTATCTTGACCTGATGTAGAAAAAAGGAAGGGGAGCTGCCTACATTCATTCATGCTTTTCCATCTCCCGAGATTACCAGCAAGGCTGCCAGCTGGTGGCACGTGTCTGTGGAAGAGGCTGTGGCACAGCAGACTCTGCTCAGAACTGAACTGTGACAACTGAACTGCATAAAGGCACATCTGCTCAAGTCAAAGTTGCCAGTGTGTATCCAGCAAATCTCACTTGAAAAATGTTCATGCGTTGCACAAGAATAAAGTGGCCAAGTAGAAAAACCTTTGAAGTTAACCCAGAAGGACCAAACTTAAGTGCCAATACACAAATGCAGTTTATCCCAGGCAATGTAATCTGAGGTGCTGGAGCAGGTCCAGAGAAGAACAACATAACTGGTGAGGGATCTGGAGAATAAGCCTTATGAGGAGAGGCTGAGGGAGCTGAGGTTGTTCAGCCTGGAGAAAAGAAGGCTGAGGGGAGACCTTGCTGATCTCTACAACTACCTGAAAGGAGGTTGTAGAGAGGTGGGGGTCGGTCTCTTCTTCCAAGGTACAGACGATAGGACAAGAGGAAATGGCCTCAAGTTGCACCAGGGGAGGTTTAGGATGAATATTAGGAAAAATTTTTACATGGAAAGGGTTATTAAGCATTGGAATGGGCTACCCAGGGAAGTGATTGAAATAAATACCTGGAGGTATTTAAAAGACGGGTTGACATAGTGCTTAGTGACAGGGTTTAGTGGTGGTTTTTATCAGTTAGGTTGATGGTTGGACTAGATGACCTTAAAGGTCCCTTCCAACCTAGACAATTCTATGATTCTAATGTAGTTATTGTTCACATATATCTGTAGGGAGCTTGGGAATTCGTATCACACAATGGTTAAAAAGCATGGCTTCTTTGAGTGGTTCAGGGACCATTGGGCTGTGTCCCACAGCAGTTTGCTACAGAAGTAGCCCACCAATCCTGAACAGACTTGCCATGGGGGCTGCACTGTAGCTGCTTAGAAGTCACTACTGCTTCTCAAGAGACAAATCAGCTAAAGCAAGAACAAAATAGCAGTCAGAAAGATACAGGGGTGGAAATGCTGCAGTTATGAGGGACCTTCAAATTAGGTAGGTTTTGTGCTGGTTTTTGTTCAGATATTTTGTTCAGATAACTTCAACAGACACAAAGGAAGTAGATACTAGATAAGCAAAGGTGGAAGAAGTCCCTGAGGAAAACTGAAAACTCTCTTTATTAGAAGTGGACTGTGTGTAGTCACCCTGTCTTCACCATTGGTATGGGCTTATAGATACACCCTGCCTGCAATTTTTTAGCTACCTAAGTGCAGACAGTGTCTGTCAGCACCAATGCCAGAAACTTCTTGTTAATAAAATACAAGATAAAATATGCAAAATTCACCCATCTCAAAAGGAATAAAGAACAGGATCCTATTATTAGAGGCTTTGGTGTGTTCTAGTAATTTGACTCAAGGATCCTGTGTGGCTTGGAGTTACATTTATATGTCTGTAGTTTAGTTTGTAGTTTAGGTGAGACATGGAATTCAAGTATAAGCTAAAGGAAGTAAATTTAAAAGTAATTTTGTTATAAAGGATACAGATTATGTATGAAAGAGCACACCTAGAAATTTCACAATCTCTCAAAGAGTTCAAACAGTCCTACCCTCTAAGCAGGAAAGAATTAAATCCAGGTAGTGACTGTAAAATTACATGCTCTCCCCTGAAAATGTGTGGAAAACACCCACATGATTTCTGAGCTGTTTATCAGGCCTTGAAATAAATCCTGTCCCTGCAGTATTACTTCAGAGAGCAAACTAAACCATCAAGGAACAAATAATTAAGCCCCTTAATGAAGTAGTAAGTGTATCATTACAAACATTTAGCAAAATTACTGGGTTTCAGTAGGAGCTTTTAAACAAAATAATTATTATTATGTCATTTATTTAGGTAGTGCCCAAAGATGCAAGAATGGTACCTCAGCTTTCTGGACACTCCACACAAACACATAAAGAAATAAACATTCCCTAGCTTCAAGAATTTCCCACTCTCAGTGATAAGTAGAGAGTGGGAAAATTGCCATATGTATAAGCACCCTGGGAAAACTGTATTAGTGTCTTTCTCAGTCAGTTCATGCTTCATCATCTCCAATGGCTTGAATTGCTATCCTTGATGTAAGAGTGAAGCAGCTGCAGTCAGAGCTGCAGCCACCTCCCTGCTGTATCTCCAAGTTACCTGTTCCACCTCCTGCTCCGCAGACTACACACCAGCACTTGACATCTTTGACACTGCTGCCCAAAACTAGCCCCTTTTCTAGAACTTGTGACTTTGATCTCAAGAAGACATTCAAGATCTCAGTTTTACATTCCAGTCTTGTATTGCAAATTTTATCAAGTCAGTCACATCTCTGCTTCTGACAGAAAACCATAAACCCAAGCTTTTGGACACCTCCACTCCCCAAGTCATGAAATCCTGTTTTTCTACATCTTAAGCAGCAAATGGATAACAATAAGTGTTATTGCTGTTCTTTCCAGCAAACAAAAGCAGTCATCAGTGCTGAAAGCCACTCATGTAGTTTCAGCTACAGCTGTTCTTACAGTCAATGCAATTTGGTCTCATTTCCCTAAAATCCTTTTTTCTATCCTTTATCTGCCCCACCTAGTTACCATGCAGACATACAAGACAAGCCAAAACAGTAAAAAATGCTTATGGATCGATGTTTTTTTGTTTCACTGCTGTCCTGAAATGTAGCTGGAGCAGCTGAAAGTCAGATGAATGGGATGACTCCTGCTTCTTTGTTTTACCAGGTCTGCTACTGCACCAGAAAGTCACAGACTGGAAGCAAAGAACCTTCAGGAAAGACCACTCAGTGTTCTCTGCAATTAAATTATCCCAGACAAAACAAACCAAATTTATGTGAAATTATGTTGACTGCTGCAATGATTTTTAACTAAACTAAATGAACAAAGCTTCACAACCTCAACTATTAATGTTTCAGATGCCTCTCAACTTACACTCTCTGACTCTTGACACTGCTTTTTCCTATGTCTGCAAGTGTGTGACCTCTACGGTGCTTGAAGCTCTACCAATAATCCCAAACTAAAACTAAACAATGGCCACTTCAAGACAGAAAGGAAAGTAGAGAAAACAGAAAAATAACTATTTCTGAACAATTTTATGCAGTTTCTAGGATGCTGATTGGCTAGAGGCAATGATAACAAGACAATGTAAAAGCTTTATAAGCTAATTCACCTCTTACCATTCCAGGGACATTGTTGACAACATCAGAGTTGAGGTACAAGACTGCAATCTGTAAGATTTTATTGTGCTACTTACATGGGCTATATCCAGCAGGTAGATCTGCAGGAAGAATGCAGCAGCACTTCCTGCCACTTGATTTGGGGCACCTCCTATCGCGTAGCACAATTTGCCACAAATTGAGAGCCTGTACTCCTGTTCAAGATGAAGCAGAACAAATGATGAGAAAAATTAAGACACAGAAGTTAAAAGCTACGGAAGGTATAAAGTTAAAGTCTAAGTTTAACACCAGATTAAAATATTTGCTTTACAAGTATTCCGCTAATAAATCTATACGCCCTCAAATTCTATCATGAACAGGTATTTGGATGCTTATTGCTTTGATTTTTAATGGTTTTGCTCCTTAATTCAGCCCCTATAAACAGATTACACAGTTCCTTCAAGGGAATCCAGGCTTACCCACCTGCTTCTCACAATCTACTAAAAAGGAACAAGTCTACAAACAAGCAAGAAGCAGTAAAGAGGCGCAAATAAAGTTACACTATTTTCTGAGCTTAGTTTTGTCTTTAAATGTTTCATTCAGATTTTTTTAAGGTTGAAAACTTTTCCACTTAAAAAAAATAATTCACTACATGAATCTTTCAGACCATAATAATTGATATATACTATCATTCCATAGTAATTAGACAACATTAATACAAGAAAAGTTCCCTTCAAATGCAGACTGAATAGATTCCAAACATTTCTGCTCCGTTCCTTCCTTATTTTGTTACAAAATGCTGATGTGAACCTGGCAAAGTCACAGGAGTTGGTACATGTTCCTTTTGACCTGACTTCTCTCTATCTTTTATGAAAGTTGACATAATAGGAAAAATTATTTTGGGGCCCAAGTCCTCTTAGGAAGGTCTCTAAGTCACTCTAGGCGTGTTTTAAAAATTTTGAAACAGTGCTCTCTCATTTCCCTTTCAATGTTTGAAAAGTATGGTAAGCACCCAAGAATATTCCCTAAGAGAGTTGCCAATAAAAGGAGGATAAAGGCTGAAAATAAGGCTTTATAACAGTAGTTAAAAGATAAAATACGCAGACTTTAATAGAAATTCTAATGAAGATCACTGTGTTTTCCATCAGTAAAATTTCCAGAATACTGGAAAGCCTTTAAAAAAATCTTAAGATTTAATTTCATGCCATAAAATTAAAATTACAGGAAGAAAATGACTCTTCATTAATCTTGTGTTCCTTTCAAAGGGTCACCATATGCAACCCAACTCCAGACTTTTAAGCTTTCAATCCCTCTTTAAAGATTGCTGTCAGCGGGAACCAGGAAACTCGAAGAGGAGCAGCAACATTAATCCTGGGTCTGCCCTCTCTCTGAACTGACCACACAAGCCCTTAATTCTTACATTAAAACAGGATAAAAATAGAGATATGGTAATGAGATCCACCAAAATGATAATATTCTGATACATTACCTAATTTCTGAACATTTTTAAATTTACTGAAAGCCACCATCTTTATTACCTAACAAAATTTTGGTAAGTTTTAGACTTCTAGGCAGTCTTTCATCATCTAATAACTTTCCTTTGAACTGTTCTATCTGAGCAGGTGCAAACAAGCAAACATGAGTATTGGGACACTTTCCTTTTTGTGTTTTCATGGAGAAAGATGGGGTGGCATCCCATTACTACACCAAAGAAAAGTGGACATTGTCAGGGCACAGCCACAAAATGGCATTGTCACAGCTGGCCTCACCTGTACACCGTATTGGCAATTTTCTCCTTTCCAGGGGACAAAAAGAAAAAAAAGTGGTAAGCAAACCCAAGACAGACTTCATCAGAACAAAATACTATTTAATTTGGTGGGATATTCTAAACACAACAAACAGTCTATATACACATCTGCTGTACAAAGTAACACATGCTTTTTCATACGTAAGTCATATTAAACATGAGCTTTACTAGATTTATGGGGTCTGTAGAATCTTATTTGCTTGACCCACACACAGACCTCTTGAGCTTTGCTCCAGGGGCTGTGTACTTTTTAGCTTTATCACACTGTTTTATTTTTTAACCTTTTATTCCATTCTCTTAGCCTCACCTCCATCCTCCCAGAAATTAAATTACTTTAAAAGTTTATTTTCCTTTGGTAATTTCACTTCTGATCTCCAAGCACCGGCAAGATGACTTCCAGGTGAAATCAAGAGATATAAACTACTGCCACGTAAGTCCCCTATCCCATTCCACCCCCAAAACAAGCTGAGAAAAACCTTGTAGATCCATAAGACTGCCTTCCCACTTGTTCCCTAGCAGCTGTTGCAGAATCACTGGATGGTTTGAGTTGGAAGAGACCTGCAAAGTTCTTCTAGTACAAGCCCCCTGCCATGGGCAGGAACATCTTTCACTTGACCAGGTTGCTCAAAGCCCTGTCCAGCCCAGTCTTGAACATTTGCATGGATGAGGCATCCACAACTTCTCTGGGCAACCTGCTCCAGTGTCCCACCACCCTCATCGTAAAAATTTCTTCCTTATGTCCCTCTTTCGGTTTAAAAAACATTGCCCCTTTGAATAGCTAAGGTCATGATAACATAGAAAAAGCAAATGCCTCTATACAATATACACAATTTCAAAATATTTTTAACAACAAAGAATGTAAAGTTCTTAGGAATTCGGCTAATTAAAGTTGTGGTACAGGAAACAGTCAACCAAGACCTAAACTTGCAGTCTGTAGGCAGTACTACTGTCTTTACATCAGCTTCATGGTTTGAAAATTTAAAATCTTAATATATACTTTTAAAAAAGTCTCACTGTGTTTCCACAGACCCCCAGGATGCTGCTCAACTACTTTCTGAACCACACTACCAGATCCCCCTGAAGCAAAGTTAATGCTTTTGTTGCAGCAGTATTTAAGTTTTCACTAAATTTTTTAATGAGCATTATTTTCAGAATAAAACAAGCTGCTCGGATAGACATAACATGTAGAGGTGTCCAGTCAGCCACAGAAATGACGGGAATCAGCAGTTCATGAACTTCCTGAAATGGATGTTACTGTTCAACAATTGTTTTCCTTTTATTTTGCCTAATTACCTTTGAAACCCATTCCTGTGTTAAGCTATAACACACCACAGAAACTCTACACGTGAATGGCACATATCATGAAAGGAAATGTCACTGTGTTAATGACAAATCTGTTGCCTGGTAATTTCATGGAATGCCCATAAGGTTCTGCTAAAAAATAATCATTCAGACTCTCCATTGTGGTATTTCCTTCCAAAAGACTTCCCTAGTGAAGTTATATGGTAATTACTATGTTTTCTACCTTGGTATCCTACGAGACAGTGGTAAAAACAAGGTAGGTCTCTGCACCAGTAAAACAAGTATTTCCTTCTTTCTAACTTCCTGGGCTTGCAGTTAAGAGTAGAAAAGACGCAGGTGGCAGTTCTCTGTTTCAGGATCTAGGGCAGTAAGTCCTTCCTGCTTTGATTGGGTTTAGATGATATTGCTAATAAATGACACCAGAAAACATCTTGAGAAGGATAATATCACAGTTGTGCAGAGCAGTGTGACCAAGGGCAGCATGTTGGCTATGGACAACAAAGTTCTTCTCTTAAGGCTGAATTTCACCCCTCCTCAAGCACAGAAACAGCTTGATTTCTGTGAAAACCAGTGAAAGCTTTTTCACCTGTGTAAGTTGTTAGTGAGCTTAAAGTACTTAAAAAATTCACTGGAGATCTGAATGTGCAGGCAGCGATCAAACAATTAATAAAATATAAAGTATTTACAATGACAGTTTTGAGACCCCTGCAGTGTAGTCGAAAGTCAACATCAAATGACAAGGTTAGAAGAAAGCTGAGAGGACAGGGGTTGAAGGGTGGAGATAAGAAAAAGGTCAAATGACATTATAATATTTTTTTGGTCTTAGCTTAACTCAACAATTTTTTACTTATACATGTCACCATTGTATTAAAGTTAATTGTGTTTTGAGGTAAACTAGGAGAGCATAATTTCTGAGAGATTTTATTTAACTCCTTAAATAGAAGAGTAGGTTTAAACATTGTTACAGAAAATGAACGCATCTCATATACTGCAGTTCCTTTATGTTTAATTGCCTTGCAAGTTAAAACTATATTTTTCATTGCTTGTAAGTTTTCCATTCCCCAACAGAACAGAAATTGAATACAGCATTTATAACAGACCATCTTATTTCTAAAGAAAGTATTTAAGCACATTGAAAACAACTCATCAGAACTGTGTGAAGATACCACATGAGCATTACGGGCATTGGGAGCAGCTGCATTTTGTCCTAAGCTATTCTTTATCAGTCGAGTCCAGAACTGAACCAACAAGTAATTTAAAAGCCATAAGAAGAGAGAGCAAAACCTGTGGCTCAAAGATAAAAGCTGGTCTAGGTTTATCTGAGAAAGAATGAAAATGTAGCTAACGAGGAGCAGCTTTTGAGTCAGCTTTTCTCTCCGTGTAGAATTAACACTGGTAATGTTGCTGCTGTTTCTGTTCCATGAGTGACCATACAAATTGTTTCTTAAAAGCCTGAGTGTGACAGTCAGAGGTGGGATGCCAAGTCCCTCACACCAAGTATCTTGAGGGCTCTTTTCAGGTTTCTTAGTGGCATTAGCCCACCTCTGAGTGGAAGAAATAACAGGAGCAGGGCTTGAGTGCAGACACTTCAAAGGGCACACCAACAAGACAGGATGCAGAGGTGCTTCCCGGGATATTGTTCTAGCGGCTGGTAATCCAAAGCCAAGGGTTCTCTCTGAGCCGTAGATGATACATCTGTTTAAAACCTTCA
Organism: Thinocorus orbignyianus; assembly: GCA_013400375.1. Classification (NCBI taxonomy): domain Eukaryota; kingdom Metazoa; phylum Chordata; class Aves; order Ciconiiformes; family Thinocoridae; genus Thinocorus; species Thinocorus orbignyianus. The sequence goes on from VXBW01007089.1 coordinate 694,519, forward strand.
GATTTCTCCCGTGAATTCACCCAAATGCTTTCCAAACACAAAAATTTCAAGCCAGAACACCGTGTGCCCCCAGCATCTCATGAACTCCCTGGCTTGAACACCCTCCACCGCATCCTGAAGGGCAACTCCAGACCCTCCGTCTTGAAACTGCCCCTTCCCCGTTTTACCACATGCTCCCCAGGAGCCATGGAGGCTGGGGGGTCTTCACTCACCCCCTTACCTGCCTCTCCACTCCTATCTTGGGCAAGCACCGATTCAAAAAGAAGCATTTAGATAATTCTCTCACCCCCAACACCTATGTGGCAGCGAGAAGTGGATGAGGCTTCCTGAGGAGAGTGACACCCCCCTTCTCCTCCATTGACACCCCGGCTGCCTTGGTCCCAAAAAGCCCCGGAAGGGAGAGAAAGTGGAAAAAGAAGCTTTTTTTTTTACCACACATCGCACTCGAGGGACAGAATTACACGGAGTTTTTTAGTGGCGGTAAGGATTTAAAAGCACCACAGAAGACAGGGCAGCAGCGGGTTCAGGGCTGCCCCAAAGCCCCCGAGGGTGCTCCCCCCCTTCCCCTCACCTACCGGCAATGGAAATTAAGCCCTAGAGCGCCGGGACTGCGGTTGAAGGACTCCTCAAGCCGCCTTTCCCCCCTCCCCAGCCCCTTACCTCCTCCTCCGGGCGCTGTGGGGTGTCCTGGGCAGCCCCCGCCATGGCAGAGCCGGGGGACAGCCCGGCCCCAGCCCGCACCTGCGAGCCCGGGGCGGGGCGGCCGAGGGGACGAAGATGGAGAGCGGGGTGGCAACCTCCCCTCCACGCCCTGAAGGGGCAGAAGCACTATCGCTGCCCTCCAGGCTCCGGAGAGGGCATTCCCCGCCGGAGGAGCCCTCTCCCTGCCCCGGGGAGCCGGGAGCACCTCCTCACCCTCCGGCCCTCCATGCCGCTTCCACTGTGGAGAGCGGCGGGGCAGCTCCCGCCGGCGACAGGAGAGACGCTGCCAGCGCTCTTCCCTGCGGGAACTGTCAGTGAGGTAAAATCCCGGCTTTACTGCTCTGGAAGCCTGTTAATTACTGGCCTGAGCGCCCAGGGAACGGCTGCCATCGCACCCGCCCTGCCTGTCCCATCACAGGGACCGGCCTCACCTGAGGGGTCTGTGAGGTGACGGCTTCTGGGGCTGTTTTCATCCAAAGTTTAAAAATACCAGCTTTGTCCTTTTGAAAGGATGCTCTGTTGGTATGAATTTATATCCACGCCAGTCACCCGGACATGAGATGACATGAAACCCACACCTGACCCCAATACACACGATGTGGGAAGAGCCGCCACCGCCTCCAAAGGCCCTGGAGCCAACACCATCACTGGGGCAACACAAGTTCACCACCACCACTCTGCCCACAGGGAAATGGTCCTGCAAGCATGTTCTGCTCCCAAGTAAAAAAGATAGAAAAAATATTTAAATTTTGAAGTACGACTTCTTTCAACAGTGAGACAGGCTGAGAGAAGAAGGTTTAAACCAACACAAACAGCAGGACTCAGGGATGTGCTTGTCTCGTGAAGCTTATTATTTATCTACACACACGATTCAAGTGAACAGTTGGAATTGACTGATTCCAAGAGCTCTGCTGGTGGTGGGGTGACTTGGTGGGTCCCGGCAGCCACTGCAAACTACACCATCCAGTACTGATACGCAAATCCTGTGCAAACTCATCTGACAAGAATAATTACAGCAAATTTGCAAAACTCTGAAAGAAATTCAGAGTATCAAGACCCTGCTGAAAGCTCTCTGGAGGTTTTAGGCTCCAAGGGGTTCCTTAAAGACTGAGGCCAGTTGGGCTTAGAAACTGAGGTGGACTGCTCTGTCACTTATATGTATGTATTTTGCTCTAAAATACTAAGCTAGATACAAGGTAGGCATGTAACACTCAAATTCAACATTTAGTTTCTTCATTTTGTCTTCACAGGATGTCCTCGTAACAAGTCAAACCTTTGTCAAGAAATGCAGGTAACAAAGGAAAAGAACAACAGAAACCATTTCCTTTCTTTGATCTTTTCTAGGCTATTTCAATTTTGCTGTAAATTATGCTAATGCATAGGCTTGACTCAAAACAGTGAAGACTTGTAGAGAAACAATGAATAACTGATAGTATTTGTGTGTTTCACAAACTCAGGCATTGATCAAGCAAGTTTTACTGTTGTTTGACCAATGCACAACAGCTGTCTACAGCGCTGAGTAAGAGATTAGGCTGCCCAGACACTACAGGTAGCTAATCAGACTTCAGAAATCGACTGAAACCAATTAGATTTCAAAGAGCCCTGCATTCATTCTAAAGATGTTCTCCAAATCAGGAATTAAGTTATCCAATCACAGTCCACTGGCTTCTTTTAAAGGCACCTTCTAGTCTAACCTGGGATTAGCATAGTCAGCATCACTCTTGACTTTTTAAAGATTTGCTCTCGTTTTGTAATGAAGATCATGATCCTTCCAAACTGCAAATACACACCCAAGCACACCAGAGCTTTAGCCAGAAACAGTTCTTTCCAGTAAAACACAATATATAGCCAGACAGAATCAAGCTATACAGTCTCTTAAAATACTGATAGCAGACATGAATCAACATTGAAACACTAAATACTTCCCACTCCTTTCCAACACACTTACTGTGATAACAAGTAAAATGGATTTACCTACCTTAAAATTTTATATCCCCCCTTCAGTTTCAATCTTACACTAATTATTTATTTGAATTTCTATGTTGCAAATGCAGGCATAGTATACTGCTACAGTGATATTTCATGCACCTTTTAGATAAGAACACTTGAGCTTACAATCAAGCATGTGTGGTTTTCTAATACTTTGTTTGACATTAAGACAAATTCAAAAGCACCAATTAATAAAATTGACTGTTCAGGAAGCTCTGCAAGCCGAGGGTTGGATCCTCGTGACTGTCTCTTTAGTTTTACTCCTGGAATTTGTCTGCACTTTCTTCCTACCACTAGAGATCTGGTAGGGTTTTCATACAGTAGAGGAGTCAATACAGGAGGCAAACAAAATTTAATGGCATTATTTGCAACATAAACCTGAATGACACAGTAGCACATCAAGTTTATAGCACTGAAAACAGTTAACTGCATGGTTCGCAGAGATCTGCTTTCTGAATACACTGCATAGGTGTTTGTGCAGTTAACTCATTTCACTGCCCCCAAACAGACCAGGAGAGATACCGAAGCAAAACAGTTTTACATCTCTGGGAATGAAGTGAATGCATCCCTAGTCTGAAGTAACACAACTTGCAGATAGAATTCAAGTCACTTCAATTAAGTAATTTTCTATTTAGAACAAAACCATGAAACCCCAAACCCGTCTTTCATTTATCCACACAAAAGTCGTACAAGCCCCAAACCTCTCCGTTTGTGCAGGCTGCACAAACTAGTCAGTGCTCATTGAAGGCTCCAGGATAAGTCTCATCTGGAGACCCTAGTCCTATTCACAAACCCCCATGCTAATCAACAAACACAGTAGAAAACTATTTAGTCTTTATGTTGATTTATCCTTTAGAAAAACAAGGAATTGTTGGCTTGAAATTTTATGCCTCAAGTACGTGAATAGCAAAATAAAAGATTTGGATGGAAATGAAGCAGAGGGGGGAGAAACCTCAGTTTCCAAATAAGAATTTTCAACATCTTTGAAACCTGGCCACATGCAGTTAGTGTCTCAATCAGCTGACCAGCTCAGGACAGAGGCAGATGCATGCTACAAAAACAATTGTCCCCCTCTAAGCCACGATTTCTGTATGGTAAGCTCTAGAAAAGCTGAAGATTTTGTGTGACAAAGCTAAACGTGGATTTCTATCTTAATGAGCTAGGTAGTTTAACATCACCCAATCTGCAAGACACCCGTAGCAGCCCAAGAGAGGCAGAAACCACTTCAATCATTGGTAATAACAATTCCTTCAGAGCTTATGTTGAGGCACTTCATATGCAGCATGAACCAGACTACCTCACTTCTATCTTCTCACACATGCACCTACCACCACCTGATGGAACATTACACTGCAGATCTTGTGATAAAAGTTAAATCCTGAAGATACTGATATTGCAGATTTTCAAGTTAGTGAAGAGTTCAAAAGTGAACTTCCCTGCAGAATCTGTTGCCTAAAAGTTACCATGAGAAGAATGCAAACTGCAACAGCTTACACCGAAACGAAAGTGCAAACAAACAGTTCAGTTTCACTTTAGTCCAAAGTGCAAAAATAAATACTATTTTTCCTTAAAAGGTGCTATCAGTAGTAATAAAGTCTCAGAGAACTGTTCTGCCTAATGACACTCATTAAGGAACTAATAGGTTTTCTATCTAAGAAAATTCTAAGGATGGCCAGCAGTACAGTTACCTCTGCTACGTTGGACAGCCGGGCTCTGACCACTAAATTTAGTTGAAAATACTTCTATTATAGCAGATGATAGCACAGCACACATTTCGCTCTCTAAGAGCACAGTACGTGAGGATGAGAGTGCATCCACATATTGCTGGTTACATTTTTGGTTTTCTCTAGTTCCACCTGCATGTAACTTTTGGCAAGTTAAAAGCTAATTTGATCTTGTACTTTTGATAGTGTTTTTTTGCTCGTTCTTGAGCTGTCCATTAGGTGTAGTAGCAGTTTTATAGTCATTGTCAGGTGCTTTAATCACCAAGAGTCTGAAAGGTTCAGTTGTTTTCTGAAGTCTTTGAACAACAACAGAATTTTGCAACTTGGCTTCCTCTAGTGTGAGCGTCTCGTCTCGCAGCTCTCGTAACGGCAGCGAAGTAGTCAGTGTGAAGGGAACACTTCCCTCTGATCCTTGATATTTTGTTATGAAGTCTCTGACGTGGCTTATCCTGAGAAGAAAAAAGAAAACTCAGCATTAGAGCACTCCAATCCCAACACACATCTCAATCCCAATTCCAATATGCACAATGCAGCCACCATGAGAAGAGAATGAGACGCTCACTTCATGTAATAGCTGATGGCACAGAAATTGAGGAATACAGATGGGATGGTATCCTGAAGTGCCTGATCCACTGGGGAGACAAGGACCAAGGTCCACATGCTCCGAGAGTAATCCCAAGGGAAAAAAATGAGTATCTTAGAGCACTCAGATGCTTCGCTATGGCTCAGAGGGTAGTCCCACAAGTCTACCATTTCTTAACCAGCTGGTGGAGCTCTTACCTGAGGTTTCTGTAGCCAAGAGCTAATATACAGATGCCTCCAGTGAGTGGCACATGTAGCAGAACCATTATAATAGCAAAGAACAATGGTTTGCAGAAGTTGTCTAGATAGCTTACGAGTTAGCTAGGTCTAAATACAGTCTCCTTCTGCCAAAGCAGGTGCAGCAGTGAATTCATTATAGACTCAAGCTGCCTGTTAAGGTGCGAAGAACCTTGCAAAAAGTGAGCAAGATAGAGGTTTTGCTGTGGAAGACATACCATGTATTGAGCAATTTAATTGGAAAATGAAGATGACCGGATACATCCATACCAACAAAACAAACATAGTGCCAATGCCCACTCTCTGATGCAGAGGCCAACTGGTAGACTCTGCCTACTGGCAAATTATTAGACTCATCCTTCCTCTGCCCCGTGCACAGGGTAGCGCAGAGAGTCTCCTGGGAATGCTCCATGACCTGAGCTAACATCTGAACCCAGCCTAGATATTGTTTGAGGAAGCGCTGGATGGCTTGGGGGAAAGCCATCCTAACAGTTTAGCAGCACAGAGGACAAAGTTTTCATGCCTTGGTCATGCTTAGTAGGATGGATATATCCAACACCTAATTCCTGTGCACTCAGGCCTCAATTAAGAGAAATTACTTGGTCCCTAAAAAGATTTCCTCACTTCTGATTTGGGCATACACAAATACTGTCCACAGCACACACATGCTGGTCTTGTGGCAAGAGGGTATGTTCCGATGGAATATTTATTGCAAGCTACTTCAAAAAGAGCATCGCATCAGTAACGCTGTTGTTCCATTTATCTCACTTTTTCTTTTCCTCTCCAAAAGCACTTAGCAGTTGTTCAAACTGCTATTTGCCATGAAGACAAAAAGCTTCTAAATATACTTAAATGTGTGAAACCTGGAATAATTATGGTATTAAGTCCTCCAAATAAGTATTTGTAATTAAAATATCAATTGGCTCTTCAGCAGTGCATCAGAACAGTGTGTCAGTTCATACCTCACTCAGGCCACTAACAGTAATAAATTACTGTAAGTTAAAGAAAAAGTTGCAGTCAGTAACCTTCAGCTGCTGAGCTTTTCTTCTGACCAGCCACAAAGACAGACACAGTTTACTTTCAATGCAACTCATGCTGCAGTCAGTCTATGACCACTTTAAATTGCTTCTCCCAGCAGCACAGGAAACATTCCCTTTCCATGTGTGACTGCATATGACAGGACTAATTTCTCAAATTACAAATTTGAGAAAGGCTTCTAAAGACAGTAGTTCTACAATTTTGTTAGACACTTTATCCTATTTTCTCAGAGCTCCTGCGTACATACACTGCCCTGACACCTTCTGATGTTATCCCCATTTACTTATAAGCCTCTTTGAGAGCCGCTGGGTGCATTCTGTGCTGTCCACGTTGACACGCAGGTGACAAACTCCCCCTGCCTGGTGCACTGACTCCAACCCTCCCTAGAGGTTTCTCTGGTTCAACTCTAGCCACATCCTTCAGCACCCAGCTGGGGTGCTATGCCCAATGACTAGCAGCCTTTTTACTATGCGATTTGCTCCAGGTGTACTCATTTTGTGAGAGATCTGTCAGCTTAAATGCTGTGTCCTCCAATAACAAGCAATACATAACACCTCAACTTCCACTAACCTCCAAAGCACTACTACTACAGTTTCCTCAGATTTTTCATTGATGCCCAGTTAAAGGTTGATTATTAACATCAGCTCACGTTCCTCTTATGGTGCTCTCTTGTCAGCTAAAAGAAAAAGATTCCTCAAAATCTGAAGGGAGGTTTTCTAGACACAGCTGAACAGCCAATGTTAAGTGAACTGAGGAGGTAGATTATTCACAGAAATTAGAGACTTATTATGCATACGGGCATAATACAAACAGTTCAGATGCGAACACATATGGACAGTGTTAAAATAAATCTTACCTGTGAGAGACATTGAATTTCTGAATTATCCTTTCCCCATCAGCTAACCAGATCTGGACATTAGTTATAGGCTCCAACTCATTTAATGGTACTGAAGGCAGGTGTCTCTTGTTGTCATGTTCCTGATGATCATCTCGTACTTTAGAGATTACCCTCGGAGTAGCACTGGAAAGAAAAGCCACACGAGGTTATGCCTTCTGGGAACGCATGTAAGCTTGAACCTCCCTCCAGACCTCTGCTTTGGGAGCTTTCTGCCCTGGATCAGGGGAGTGATGACTTCTTTTTTCAACAAATACAGGAATACTGACAAAAATGTCAGCTTTTCCTTTTTTAACTCTATGCCAACACTTTATCTTGAAGACTTCAATATGCTAAAAAAAATTACAGTTTAATCACGTTAAACCTTTTTACAAGATGGAAGGGAACTCACACATCAGAGGGTTAAATATGAATACACAAGAGATGAAACAGCCTGAAGGTTCTTTGTGCCTTTTTTTTTATACTAATCACACAGGTGAAACTTTAAGGGGTTTGAGCATTGAATTTGCATACTCAATGTTAATTTTCACAGTAATGTGATTACAGTAATTCAATTTAACTGAGTGTTGTTAGCCTTGATTTAGAACCCAGCATCATCTATATCAGCTTAGAAGCACTACTCATCTATCACAGAAATTTACTTAATGTGAAAGTCCAGGCTGATACAGCCACCACTTGGATTTTGGGTTTTTTTCTAAGGCACTTTTGACAGCTGACCCTGATATAAGGGCAAAAATCCATAAAATGATTTGACAGAACACAGGGACCTCAGTCCAAGAGCGTGGTCTTAAAAAAAAATTGGCAAAAATTTGTATTCTAAAGAAAGGTATATTGCTTATTTGCAGGGCTAAGCTTGCTTAGTGTGTACTGTTTAAGTCATCATGAGGCCTGATCCAACAGGCACATCCTCAGCTCATGTGAGCGTAACCAGATGTTTGCTTGCAAAACAATAGCAGTGATTTAAGGAGTTACCATGTCTTCCCTGAGCTCAGCTGTGGTCACTGACCACGTGAACACTTCACAGTGGTTTATAGAAAAAGCTTTATTTTTGCACAGAGAACTGATGAATTACCATTTCTTGAGAGAGAAGTTGGTAACCAACGGCCACAGAGTAAGTCTTACCAATACTACATCTGCTTCATGGACAAAGCCCATCGTTGCACCCCTACGTTCTTGCACCTGTCTCAGCTTAATGATAAAATAGAAAAGTCACAGCCAATTTACTACTGAAACAAAGGTGCTTAATGACATAATACATTCAGGCTAATAAAGTTAGAGCCTTGGGTTTGAATCCTTCTCAGCCTGAGGTACTTCAAAAACTCTTTATCACCCACTGCCTAGTTAAGTGCCCTAACTTCTACCAGTCAATAGGGGCACTTTTTATTTTTTCCACTGAAACTCTACAGAAAAGAAAGAGAATCATGGAATCTCATTCCTAAATGAGTGATAAGAGATATTCCCTGCAACTGGAGGCAGACAAAAGGCACAGAATTGACTGCTTCGCATTACACAGGAATCAGCTGGGGCGCAAGAACTTGGCACCAACAAATTCCAAGAGACACACCTGTAAAATACTCTGGTACTCCAAGTACAGGTGACTTACTATCACCCACCTGCCTCTACCGGTTTACTTATCGGACACCAAGCTTTTGTTCATGCTTGACTCTCAATACAAAATAAACCCTAAACACCCTCCAGATCTGGAAATAAATAAATAAAGATCTTGAGCACCAGCAACATAATGTTAAACAGTGTCAGGATCAGAGTTAAAAATGTCATACTTCAGTCCAGCTTTCGCTGTCTACTTGATAAGTGATGTTCAGTTCCAGGCTCAGACATTGAGGTGATAAGCACTGGTGTGAGCTGGCTGTTCCCAGTAAGCAGGGGCTGAAGAGGGAGTCAACTGTGCAGCTGCCAGGCAACTGGGTTCGCCAGGGCTGAACTGCATTTTAGCCCATCAGTCCCAGCTGTAGTTCAGACAACTGTCTCAAATGGATACAGATTTTGGTGTCATTCTCAAACTGACTTCCCTCATGGTCATATCTCAGAATTTCTGGTAGGCACTGCAGGTAATTCTTTCAATAGCAAGTACATGTGAAAGTGAAGCCAACGCGTTAAGCTACGCTGCAAGAGAAAGTTAGAAGATTTAAATTGGCCAAAGTTTAAAGCATTTCTATACTTAGTAACTTTGCTCTTGCAGAACTGACAGATAAAGCCACCTAGTGGTGGGAGCTTTGACTGAAGCCACAAACCAGGAATCTAAGTCTCTTACTAGCCCAAAATCAAAGCATTATCACCACTTTTAAAGGCTTATTCCTTTTATAAGGCTATCAAAAGAAGATGTAAACTAAAGATCCAAGAGATTTACGAGCCTCCTGTCAATTTTCTGACAAGAAAAAGCCCAAGAGTTAGGTATCATGCCTCAAGCTGACTAATGGTTAAGAAGCTTGACACACAAATGTTTTACCCTAACGAGGTTATAGAGCAAGCCCACTTTGCTACAAGGGATTTCAGTCAATAGCTTAATTAACATGCTTCTGAGGCAGTCTTTAGAATGCATTGATAAGCTTAATGGAAAAGTGCAGTTGCAAATCCTGTTATAGTCCCAAACTATTAAATGTAGCCAAATGGTGGTAGATAAAACAGAATATACCCATTAGTTATATTTGAAAAGTCAGATAAACCTCATTTGTTTCTCCAGTACAACAAAAAGGGAGAGGATCAAGCTCATCTGAGTTATAGCAAACATATACTTTCTAGTTCCTCCAGTTTTCCTCCAACTAAAGTTTTAAGGCACCAGATGACAGACCAATTTATAATAGTTCATCCTCCACATAGTCCATCCATCTGGGAACACTGGCAGAAAATCTATAGACTATTAAAAACAACATAAAAGTTGATTTGGTTAAGCAGAAGTCTAGCTAGGTCACAAGCTGAAGTAAACTGTTCAGTCATTTGCCTCTCATTTCTGATCAAGCACACGAATGCAACTGTGGAAAGGAAGTTCTATAGCTTAAAACTTGTCACGTGTCTCAGCACTATTTCCCTACAAAGCTTTTCTGCTGAAAAAGAAGAATGTGTGTGCAATGGACACTTCTTAACATCAGGAAGTGAGCACTGGTTTATGGAGTCAGAGCACTTATGGCTCACATTTCCAACATCAGCAAAAATAACAATCGTCTTTCAAGAAAGGGCTCTGATAGCACAGCACTGGCAAGAGTAGAAAAAAAATAAGCATTTTATCTAGGCCATAAAGAAAGAAAAAATGCTGAGCAAGTTGTAGGATGTCTCAGTGTACAAGATCAGTCAACCGAAGTTCACAGAATAGTATGTTTCCAGAACCTAACTCGCCTGCTGGGAAGCAAGATCATTACTTGCTGCAGGCATGACAGAGCGTGACAAGCAACTGAACAACTTACTGTTTAGCACTGGTTAGCAGCAGAAACCCAGTGTATTAGAGATCTTTCTGTTTCAACTACACACAGGTCTACTCGTAGATAAAATAAGGTTGAGTTCTTGACCCTCATTTGCTCAGGATTTCAGTGCTACCAGAAAGTCAGCCTTGCAGCATCTCATCCATCTCTCAAGGGAAGATTTTCCCTATTGACCCTGCCTACTCAAGCATGTAGCAACTGAATGGACTGTGCTACAGAAACAGATAAAACTGATAAAACAGATACCTGCTTCCCTCAAGCAGCCTGGAACCACTCATCCTTCACAGTTATCAGTTTCTCACTCTGCACATATCTTCTTCCCTTTCCTCACCAGTTCCTACCCAGGTCATGCTTTCCCTCAGCCAAGCTCAGAGCCCTTTCCACTTAATCGAAACAAGCTGTTCACCTAAGGTTTCACCACAGTCTAGTAACCCCAGCTGGCAGATCATTAAGTAGTCCCAGCTGTGAAGGCTTCCTGTAGACCACTGGTTAGTGAATGTGTTCTGTTCCCTAAGCTGAATTCTGCTCTTAATCAACAGGGATATGCGAAGCAGGTAATTGGGCTGGACTAAGCAAAAATCACAGGGATCAAATCCATGAACTGCTGGCCTGCTCCTTCACAACAGCCTTCCACAACACACTACTGTTTGGTTATACATCAAGTCCAGTTTTTGCATGGTCATTAGTGGCTGACCCTCCCCAACCACAACAGATTCAAGGAAGAGGGGATCACTGTAACACACTGAAATGTCTTAGTGCAATAAATGCATGGTTGAAAACTGAAGAAATTTAAAAGAACCCAAAATAACCTCTTACTTCTTCAGTTCCCTTTATGGGATTGTCATACTCCCGTCTTCTTACACAACATATTGCACATACACCTTTAAGAGACATTCTTTTCCCTTGAATCACAGAATAGAAGAGTGACAGCCTTTCAGCTGGAAACAGTTCTGCTAACAGTGAGACCTTGAACAAAGAAAGCCAACAGCATCCTGGCTGTATTAACAGGAACACAGCCAGGAGATTGTGGGAGCTGATTATCATCCATGCAGCACTCATTAGACACACTGAAAGACTGCATTCAAATTTGGTATCCAAAGTAAAAGAAAGATGTCGACAATCTGGAGCAAGTTCTGTGGAGGGTCACCATGATGACCACAGGTTGGAATATTTGCCCTGTGAGGAGAGGCTGGAGGGGCTCGTTCAGCCTTGGAAGAGATGGTGTTGAGAGGGGAAGAGGGACGGAGTCCTAACAGCAGCCTGCCAGGGTCTACAGGAGGTCACATCAGGAGAAGGAAGCCAGGCTCTTCATGGCCGATATAAATTGAAACAACAGACATTCAGACTGGAAAAATGGACAGTCCAGCACTGAAACAGGCTGTGCAGCTTCCACTCCTGCAGGATTTCGAGGCCAAACAGGATAAAAGCCTGAGCAACCTCATCTGTCCCCACAGCCGACCCTGCTTTGGGCAGGAGCTTGGATTAGAGAACTCCAGAGGTCACTTCCCACCTGAACCGTCGGTATAGTTCCCTTCAGCTATGAAATTACAGATCACATCAGACCACTCACCTTCCCAATCTGTAACCGTGTCCAGAAAAGGGATGAAATATTGGCTTTTTCGACAACAAATACACCTTATCTTTTTTATCTTCCACTTTCACATCTACCTCCTCCTTATCAAAAACTTTGCGGAGCTCAGAAGGCAGTTCCCTTAAGGAAAAAAAAAAAGTTAGAGAAAGAACTACTGTTCTACTGCTCTCAGTACACAAAACAGATTAATACCTGTTCTATGGTATCCTTTCAAGGATGATGCTTTTGTAAAAAACAACTTCACAAGTATTTACTAAGAGTTAAGTGCATGGCATACAAAAAACTTCAAGTACCTGAACTGCACATCAAAGTGAACAATAAAAAAAAGACATCATTACACAAGTTGTGGAATGATGTTCAAATTTACTCAGCAGTTACCACTCCAAAGCACATGATGTGTAGGAAGTTCATTCTTGCCATACATTGCTGCAAAAGGTTCAGTTATTTTAACCCCACAGTAAAACAAGAAGAAAAAAAGACAACCGGCTTTTAAAGAGAAAGAACTGAGTTTAGACACAACGTGTTTAATTACAAATAAACATCAATCTCAGCTTTTAAAAATTAGGTCATCACTAACAGCTACGCTCTTCAGTGCAGTCACATCACCTCGGTAATGTTTTATTTGCATTAAGCAGAACACCACAATGCCTTTGTCTGCAAACTCTGATGCAGTACCACATTTTGGGGCGGTGGGGCTCAGCTGGTACAGGGGCTGGACTAAGTGCTTCTGTACCATCAATGACTATGCAGGAACCAGCTTGTAATTAGCATCTTCAGAAGCAAACAGTGGAAGAAAGGTGTCAAACTTTTGATGTATGCACACAAAGAACACAAAGGGCTCTAAACAGTGCAGTTAATTGCTATTACAACTAACACAGGTGACAGCCAGAGAGGAGAAATACAGTGTAACATTAATTATTTTTGATGGGCTACTCAAGTATGGAAAAGACAAAATATCCAATGGCTTAGTAATTTCACAGACTTGAAAAGAAGTCAGTAAATTGTATTCTCCAAAAAATTATACTCTCCTCTCCATTTATTTAGGGTAAGGAAACAGTCTACACATTTAAGGCTCAAATTACATTGGTTTGTAGTTAACCTGCTTTTTTAAAGCAGCACTGCAAACACTAGCAGAAACAAGGATAGCATTCTAAAATAGGGTAAAAGAAAGACTGTTATATACACACAAATGACTGAAACAGCAAGTTTGTACTAAAAAGAATGTCTGAAATTTAAGACTGATCAGAGTTTCTTGATGTTACATGGAGCAACTGTGCCCACGTAAGGCTTTTCATCAATAAAAAGCAACCAAAGACCACAAAACCAGAAACTCTCAACCACTTGTGCATTAAGTTCGTTAGTCAAAGCACTATTTCATCAGCAGCTCTGACTGGCAATTCTGATTTATTCTTTATTTTGTTCTGCACCTGCTGTGCCCCCTACCAACACTTGCTTTTATCTAGTTCATCTGCAACTGTATGATGACCACAACTGAAAGCCGTATTAAACCTGTTGATGTTAAAACAGCCATTAGCACTGCAGGAACTGAGACATGCAGTGGCCTACGCTCCTACAGGGATACTGCAGTGCAGTAAAGCAGCTATGGAAAAAATTTAGAGCATAAGCCAAGCGCTATCCGGAGCACATTAACTCAGGCTGATTAAGAACACAGAACTCACCCTTTTTTAACAGAGTCCAAGAACTGCTGGCTTGCAACATCAGTGTAGTTCCTAAGCTCACCATCATTTACTGTAAACCCATTTTTCCAAAGTTTAATGATTACATCAACCTATAAAGTAAAAACAATTCTTATTATAACACTGACGTAAAACCAGCTCGGTACATGCACAGTACCCCATGATTATAAATCATCCACTGTATGGACTAAAAATACCAAGAGAAGGCTCACTATAATCTGTTTCGGCCCTGTGCCAACAGGCAGAGCAACTGCAAGGGGCAAGTGACATTTCTAAGTGTCCTGTGTCAATCAGGGTTAGAAATAAACCTTCCTCCAATCATTTTGCTCTCCTAGATCATGAGCACTCCTTCAATGCAGCAGGAGGGGAAAAAAAACCAGCAAAAGAGCTGGAAGATCCCAGCCAGCTGCAACTCTTCAAGAGCTAATTTGAGAGCACACATGCCTGGTGTGGGAACACCAGCTACTAAAATAGACCAGCTGGGAATTTATTAGGGTAAAGCCTTGTTCTGATCATCCTGGAGGATTTCCTGAAAGTAAGGCATTGAGATAATGCACGCAGAAGCCCTTCACTCAGGAAAAGCAGCAAGTATCAAAAAAATTTACTTTCAGTCCTATGTTTATGTTACCCTGGAATTCCTGGGTATATTCAAAAGCTTGGCCTTAGGCAACTGAAAAAATAAACTCTCAGCAATTCATTAACTTTGCCAGAGAACGTCCACCACTTCAACTTGTAGCTTTCACATTGCTCACTGAAATCTCTCCAACTTCAACACGGACATCACATTCTCTTATTTATGCATCGTGGCATTTAAGGAAGCATTTGACCACCCAGGTCTGATCACTGAAATAATGTTGTCTTAAGAGATACTCAACCACCCATGAGGTGTATGAGGCACAGAAAAATGCAGAATTCATCTCAGCTGGAAATTAGGTTGAACTATGCTTGATAGTACTCAACAATTTTCTCTCTTTTTTTTCCTTTTCTTTTTTTGCACAGTTAGATGATGATTTCTACATAAACACAGAGCTCACGCAAACTGCTGAATAAAATTCCTTCTCTTACGTTTGGGTAATCTGTAAAAAAGGTATACAGCACTCAGCAAGATTACATCTCTTTAAGAAGTCCTGTGTCTCATGGCACCAATACATATGGAAGGAGTTCTCATCATGGAAAGGTGCCTCTACAGTGAACCAGTGTGCAAGCTTAACACAGACTAATTATTCCACACCAACATCTGATTCAGACATTGTACTGCCATGGAATGCTATTTTAGAACTGCAATTTAAGGTATTGCTCCTGATACTCCTTTTCTTGCAGGCTCAGCTGGGGATCCATGAGCATAATTTCCAGCAATGCCCACTCCAAATCTCTCCTTGACAGCTTTGTTCCACGTGGCCTTTTCTCCAGCCTCTTACCAGTCCTCAGAGAATAAAAGCAAAATATGAAAAGGACAGAATCACCGAGATATAAACCCATACTGAACATCCCAGAAGCACAGGCCTGGCTGACTGAAAGATGGGAAACTCTTCCTATTGCTGTCTGAATTCTGTGTGCATTTATTTACAGATGTACTGGATAAAACTGCTGGACTTCTGGCATTTGTTTTCCAGAGTACTCTTGGAGTGCTATTACATTAAACACGAGCATTTTTTCTTCATCACCTACCTGATTCTTGACTGTAGTTGGGGGCATACAAATAGCACCAACCTTCTGAGCTTCTTCAAAAAGGTTATCTACCAAGTAGTCACAGTTTTGTTCTGTACCATTCAAGACATGATCACTGGTTCCTGACTTACACATCCTGCAGAACAAAGACAGAAGTAAAAGCAGTGCCTCAAAGAACGCATTAGAAGACAAGCAGTTACCCTAGAAATTCACTACCAAGAGGCACAAAAGACATGCTCCCCTGCACCCAGCTTACATGATTATCACAAAACAGCAGATTAACTTTGTCTCATGCCTTTCTGGAAACTTCTTACGAGTCTCTAACCACTCCTGTTTGCACTTCAGAAGCACAAGTTAAAGAATGATAACAGAGAAGGTAAATTCATCTATATGGAACAGATGAATCTTATTCTTCTAAACTCGGTATCAGAGCAAGAAATGCCAGTTAGGTGATTCATACCTCTGATTCAGGCCATCAGACGTTCAACTGCACACCCACAAAAGGTCTCTTCCTTAGAGCACTGAGTGACTTCTTTTGCCATAAATTTTAAAAACCTCCTAACAAGAATATTGCCCTAGAATTTACACCCTCATCCCCACCTGAACCTCCCTATTCCCAGCACCACCATTGCTGTCTTTGAAAGCACATTAGAGAAACTCAAGAACAAGTGACTCAATGACACTTGAGTACACTGAAGACAGACAATAGAAGACTTCAATACTATGGAGACTCTCAGAGTATTAAAAAAAAGAAAAAAAAGATGCATCAACCACATCTTTTTATAGAACATTGCATATGTGACAGCTGTTTCTGTTAGATTTTCATCAATCAAAATGCAGAAATATGCAACTTGAATGAATGATTATCTTTCAGTTTAGGTTCTTTGCATAGTAAGAGGATTATGCAGCTTTTGGTAAACATTGCAGGAGTTACTCCTACTGGAGATTCAAAAAAGTCTATTTTAAGCAACTCAGAAAAAAGATATCCCAGCTCTTGGAAAATATTCAGTTTTACATAAAACTCCGCATTGAATTCAAGATCAGCAATGCTGACTTGAATGGTAATTAGATACATTTGCATCAAAGGAATTGTTTGCAGTGCATCTATGCAACACTAAGAACCCCTACAGATTAACATCTTTAAACAAAAGAAAAACTCAATGTTAAAGAAGAAATTTCAGAAATGTGCCGTCCCCATTTTAGTTTTCTAATAGAACAAAAGAAATTTGAAGCTTTAATTTAGGTATTCACTATGCTTTACCTCAGAAACATAACTAGAAAAATCAAAGACCTCCAAATCAAATGTAGAGGTGAACAGTGAGTTAGCAGTTTGCAAGGTTGCCCTTCTATTTTAAATAAAAATCTTTATGCAGGTTCTTGCATGTAGGAAACAGTAGGTAAGTGAAAAATCTTTTAACAAAACAATATTTTTTAGAACTTTGGTATACGTGGAGCAGGTGCATACAGGAAAAAAGTTTAAAATTTTTAAATTTAACATAAAGTTTGAAAAAGTCATGACAGAACACACAAACAGCAGTAGGAAAGGAAGAGAAAAAAGGGGAAGAGGGAAACTGGCACCTACCATTCTTTATTTAGAGTTTTGATATTGTCCATGTCTTTCATTCTGGTGCTTCACCTAATTATGAAAAGAAGATGGTTAAAAAAACCAAACAAACCACAAAATAAACCCTAAACCCCCCAAAAATCTCAACCAGACAAGATGCCCAGCACACTTTGCCTCCTTTTGTATCTGATACACTCTTTATAGTTTTTTCTGTGTTGATAGTACGTTTAACCAAAAACATCAACCTCCCCCCCACCAAGTCTCCAGATGGTTCTTTGTTTTCCGGCAGTTTCTAATTTAATGACACACGAACCGTGCATCGGTTTCAGACGTTCCAAAGGAAAACTACTTTTTCAGAGATGTACAAAATAAATTCCACAACAATCATCTGAATTGAAAATACATGGCTATACTTAAAGTAAGGAAGGAAAAAAAAAAATCATATTCCTTTTCTGAGCAGCTTGATTTTACCTCCTCTGATTTTTCACACCACTATGAGACAGTTGCAGAAAAACTGCACAGGCTCTGCAGGCATTCTAATGACCTTCACCTTAACAGCCTGCATTACTGAAAGGTGCAAGATGTGTCAAGTTCTTCCTCCTATCATACCTCAACATATTGGTGCAGCATCCCAGAAACTGTGAATTATCATTTCTGGACTACCATTTAGCTGGGAAGAAAATCCTGGATTTGCAAGTACTAAATATACTACAGGATTAGTCTGACGAATCAAGAGAAATGAAGAATGCCACACTGATCTCATTACACCCACATCTGAGCTCTCTGAAAAGAGAGTTACAGAAAGTCACAAAAAGCCAGAGACTCCCAAAGGCACCCTTAAAAAAAATAAAATTACTCTAAAAGTAGACAAGCCCCCAGCAGAATGGAAGTTTTTAATTGTAACTGTGTTTAAGGAGTCATTCCCGAAGACTGCTGAGTATAGGTTACACAGGTTTGGGACCAAGTCATACAAGCAGTGACAGTCGTCATACTCCTAGTAGTACGTCAGTAGTATGTACAGAAAGACTAAAATAAATTTGAAGTGGTATTGACATCTAATTTAATAAGATGGTGAGGTAAGGGGGAAACAACATTCACTGCAGCAGTAACAAAAAAAACGCTCATTCAGTTATCCAGTATTAATTCACGTTCCTTGAGGGGCTGGTATTGTTGCTTTTCCATCCTGAAAGTTAAATCCTTGTGAGGCAGGTTCTGTAGAAACATACATAAGCCCTCAGAAAACAACCAAAAAGATTCAGTCAATATGCAGGTTTTAAAGTTTGGTAGCCTTCCGTTTAACCCAACGCTGTTACGCATTAGGTCAAAACACTATACTTAGCACACCTTTGAAATGACACACAAGATGCAGTATAACCTTTTTTTTTTGCCTTGCAAATGTTCTGCCAGAGCATTATATGTATCAGGCAAGTCTGTGCTGGTACATGATGACCCTATAAACAGATCTGATTGCTGCACTTGGAACTTTGTACCTGTACTTGGGAAAAAATGAACTTTCAGTATCAAGTAAGTATAGTGATTTGTAGAGTACTTAAAAAAACCTATAATTTTTCAAACTTTCCCAAATTAAGTTTTAACATGCTTCAGCACAAAGTGAATTTTTGTGTTTTGTGTGAACATGCTTATCTTCTAATCTTTCACTATTCAATAGAGTACTCCCCAAAGCAACAAAAGCCACCTCCAGCCATCTGCTTTTGTTGATTCTCTGTGACTTGTCACCAGAGCTGTTAAAAAGAGACAGACACAATGAAGCAGCTCTTCAAATTAATTCTTTTGCTACATTAGGCTGGCCTCAAACCTGCCTGAGCAGCATTCAGATCTGGTCAGCTGTGAAAGTCGCTGTTCCTTCTGAAGCACAACAGCAATTACACTTGGAAGAAATGTTTGTGTTGATAGATCAAGGTAAAGAAATCAGCCTGTACAGCATATTGATGTTCATTAGGACCAAAAAGCCATTAGGAGATCGCTATCAGTCTGCAGGGCATGAACTTTGGCTCAGCGAGTCAACTCAACCAGCACCAACTACCTCTCCCGATAGACATCTGTCATTTAAAAAACCCTACCAGTGTCGGTACCTATTTCTGTGATAAATGATAAAAAGTAATCACAGAACTGAGCTTCCACCTCCGGAAATTAAATGCAAAACACAGGAAGAAGCTGAAGCTGCCAGCAGCCCACCACTGCTGCACCTGGTGACTGTGGCAGGACACCCTTGGCCTTTCCCAGCACGGAGCAGCTTCTCCTGCCTCTCTCCAGCCCCACCACCACAGAGGACAGGCCACCATCCCCGCTGTGGCCTTTCACCCCCAGGTCTTCCAAACAAAGCAGCTCTCACCTACACAGTTACAGACACAGCAGTTTTAGCAGATATTTTTGCACTCAATATCCTTGAGCTTGCACTGCACATCCTGTTGTTTTAATGCAAAAAAACCCAACCCAAAACACAGAATCACAGAATGGTTAGAGTTGGAAGGGACCTTAAAGAGTTCCAAACCCTCTGTCACGGGCAGGGACACCTCCCACCAGACCAGGTTGCTCAAAGCCCCATCCAGCCCGGCCTTGGACACCTCCAGGAATGGGGCAATAGCAGAAACCGCCTTTCCATGCTTTCCTTGCTCCCACGGGCCGAAATACTTAAGAAGGCGCCCACAGCACACCCCACCCTGTAAGCTGGCTTACTAACTTTAGCAGAAAGTAAACTTTTTAAGTTGAAAACCGTTTTGCAGCAGAGGCCAGTCAGGAATCACGACTGAGCACTGCACCGTCCCACGGAGAAATGGCAAAGGGCGAACCCAGCCAGCACCGCACCCCACGGCCTGAGACGACCGATACCCTCAGAAAAAGACACCGGCACAGGCCTTTCCTCCCCAGTTGCCCAGAAGGGCTGTGCGTTTTTGGGAAGAATCCCCATCTCTTCCCCCCCTCAGTCTCCTCCCACGGCTGCCCGCACCTGGACGGACCTCCGCTCCCCCGCACCGCCTGGGCCCGTCCCGGCAGCCCCCGCCGGCCCCCGAGGCGTTCTGAGGAGCCAACAAGGCGGTAGCGGCGGGCGAGGAAAGGGCCAGGCCGGGAAACGACCCCCTCACCCTCAGGGCCGCCCCGCTCCGGGCGGAGGCGGCGGGGAGGCTCAGCCCGCCTTCCCCCTCAGGACGGCCCCAGCAACGCCGAGTTGAAGCCGCGGTCAGCGCTGCGGGAAGTGCGGTGGGACGTGCCCCACCGCCCCGGCCCGCTCCCCACAACAACTTACTCACCCTCCGCAGGCCTCCCCGGCCCTGCCCCAACTCCGCACTGTCCCGCACCCCACCGCGCAAGCGCGGCCACCAACGGCAGCCGGGGCAGCCACCGCTCCCGCCCGGGCCGGGCGAGGCGGGCCGAGGCGGGGCGGGGGGCAGAGCTCCGCCCTCGCCACCTGAGGGGAGGCGCTTGGGACGCCATTTTTGTGGCGGGGGGGCATGGGTCATATCGCTGTGGTGTCGCGACTGGGTTTCTCACCCACCGCTGTGAGGGGACATGCGGTTGCTGCGGAGGCTGCCCTGCCTTCTCTGGGGGTTGCGGGGCTCAGGGTGCGGTGTTTCCCACCCGAACGGGACGGGTTCCCTTCGGCTTCTCCTGTGAGGGTAGGGGAGGCGCAGCGTCCCGGCTCGCCCCCGCCGAGGGGGGCTGATAAAGCTCTGCGTGCGGGGCCAAGGCGTTTCTCCACAAAGGCAGGTTTCTTCTCCGGACCGAGGAACAAAAGATGCGTTTTATTTCATGCGTGGGTAGGGGACAAAAAGCAGCATTCAGCCGGCCCCCGCACCGCCGACCCAGGCAGCCCCCGGCTCTTTGGCATCCCAGCCCCGCACCGACCCCTGGGTTGGGAGATGAGGAATGCTTCATTATGCGGGGAGGACTAATTAAAAGCGAGTGTTGACATATGTGTGAAGGAGCTCTTGGCAGCGGCCTTGCAGCGAGGACAAAAGAGCAGCGCGCTGGTTGGGAAGCCGAGCCCCCGAATCCCCCTGGGTGCCTTAGAAAAGGGGGAATGGATGCTCAGGATGCTGGAGACATGGAGCAGCGCGTCCCCACTCTCACCCAGCGGTGACAATCCCTGTGCTGGGCCATTCCTGAAGTGCTCAGCGGGATGGGGTGGCGGTGCCAGGAGCTATCCAAAGCAAACACCCGGCCCAGCCAAGGGCCGAAAGTCCCTGGGACTCGCTGCTTGCATCTGTACGCTTTTCGGTAATGGGGTGTCTTCTCCCCCCCCAAATATTTAGGATTAACCTAACTTGAACCCGCCACAACTAGCTAGTTCACGTTAATTAAGGAGAAGTCCACTGTGAATTTATAAGGGCGATCAAAGATCGTTCTAAAAACGCAGGCAGTACTCTACTGAGTGTTGTCTTCGCGTGGCACCTGTTTCTGCAGTCCCTTAGCACTGACAATAAAAACCACGTCCTTCAAAAACGCTGAAATAAGATGCTTAGTCTCAGAGTTCAGTGAAGGTGAGTAAAAGAAGTAGAATTTGACCCTCGGCAGTAATAATTTCGTCCTCTTTCTGATGTACATCACAGTGCGCTAAACCTTTTGGAGGCAGTTTGGATAAATTGTTAAGTTTTAACTGGATGAGATCTAATTACAGCTCCTTGCTGTGAACCTTCATGAAAAATAGAAGAAAGTTGCCTTCTGGTGTAAAATACATGGAGTCTTACCTGTCAAAATATGGATTCCTGAGATTCTGTTCTCTCTGGTTTTGTTTAATATTTTAGCTGGCTTTGAATTGTTTTGGTAGAAGGGGTTTGTTTGTTACTCGTGTTACTTACTGACTGTTAAGTGAGGGTTTATGTATTTACAGCTTAAAACAAGAATATCATGCCACTTGGAAAGTGCAAGGAATTTACAAAGCTGTAGGTGAAACTTCAGAGGGTTGTTTTCCGTTACTGGACTGTTTTATATTTTCTTTTAATTTTTTAAGTATATTGTCTCCACTTCATTAAACACAGAAGCTCAGTAATATGCTTAACCCTTGCTTGGGGACCCTTTCTGCAAAATCTTGATAGACCCAAAGTGTAGAAGGAGGCACGATTGGACTTACCTGGTATAATGGTCTGGCTCCCCCATGGCAATCATGTATTGATTTAGAAGATTAGGTCTATTACTGGAAATCAGAGTCCAGCTGGAGACATCCTGACCTACTACAACAGGAGTCAGGGTCCTAGTGAATTCAGTGGTTTCTTAAAAGCTCTTCTAAGTACAGCCGTTCTCCCTCAGGACCGAAACTATTGACAAAGCATAGGAATAAGAAAAATCTTCAGGAAGATAATACTGTGTCTTCAACTCCAGTATAGCATAAAAGATCAGTTTTTCTTAAGAGCTGGAAGTTTTCAAGTCAGATAGTTATTAGAATCAAGACGTCACTAAAATCCTTTTAGACTCTATGCGTTTCATAGGGCTTATTCTCTGGCAAGAACCAGCACACGAGATGAACAGAAGCGAATGGTCCTTTTCTTACTGTGTGGTGAATAGAAGCAAACAGCCCAGACGGAGTTCTCTGAAAACACTCTAACAGGGCATTCATGAGATGAATACAACCATCTCATGCCCCCTTTGTCAGGGGAGATCAGATGCACTGGTGTGGAAGACAATAACAACCCCTCAGCTTGTTGTATAACGTAGGAGTGAATCTCGGTGTTGACAAAGTAAAGCAGTGTTTTAGCTGTCACCACCCATCCCGTCAAGGTCACAGAAGAACCGGCGCACGTCGTGTATCTAAACCCGAGCAGAACGTTAATTTTGAAGGGATATTTTTAAACCATGTATTTAACAAGGTTAACCCGTGCCAGAGGAAGTCATCAGCTACCTATAATTAAACAGCAGCACATCGGCTATATTGATTGACCTTAACTTGAGACAGCAGTTGTTGCCTGAAGCCTTTTTGGTAAGTGTGTGCATACAGAGCTGGGGCAGAACGGGAGGGAAAGGGGAGTGTAAAATAAACAGGAGAACAGAATCTGGTTATTCTGTACTTGGCAATCCCAGCCAAAGACAAAGACAGCACGTTCCTCTGCACAGTGTCCTTTTCCCACATGCTCCTTGCAGGAATGTTAAACCTTGTAGGCTGCCACACAGGGAGAAGTAGCTTCAGGGAGTGATGTTTCTGGGAAGTTCAGCTGTGCAATGGAGAAGAGAGCCATTGTTTTGTGGGAGATGCTGGGTGAGCCAGCATTCACAAAGAGGGTGTTACCCCCGCGCAATGAAAGGAGCGTCCCTACATGCTGCTGGACTCTTGGACTGGAAAATCCACAAGCAAAGTGAATTTGGCTTCAATTTTAAAAGTAGCATGGATTGCATAAAACCATGGAAAATTCAAGACAGCCTGAGCAACTGTTTGTACCAGATAACACGCGTTTGGAAATAACGTACGATGCGAATTCTCAAAACAAAGACACTTTCAAGTGAAATCACAATGATGACATGGTAGTGTAGTTTATGAGAATGGTCCTTGGATGTGTAGCAAGCAAACATACTTCTAAAGCTGAGATTGTGTGCGAGGACTGGGGAGATTTATGAGCAAATAATGTTTCCGTCAGACCTCCTGTGTGACCTTAGTCAAGCCATTATGCATTCGGACGCTCCTAAAGCTTATCTACAAATGTGTTAATAAATGCCTGTTTTTATTGTAAGCGTTGTAGGGCAGAGTCTGTTTTTTACTGCAAAGCCATACATCACCCAGCATAGTAACAGGCTGGCAGTACTACCTTCGGATGATTGATGATCATAAACACCAAAGTGAGATGATTTACCACTTTTGTCCAAGGTGGAAGCAATTTACAACCTGAATGATGAGTGAAAACCAGACCCTGCAGATTCCTGGCTTATAGTATCATCAGCCTGTGAGTTTCACAGAATTATCAGTATTGGAAAAACTATCTACTGTAACCTTAGCTCAACGGGAAAAATGTTATGGAAGTTAATGGCTAGATGTGATGGGAAGATAATTTTGAAATATTAGGAAGTAAATCTGACCGCTCCTGTTTCATGTCATCCAAGAAATCTACTCTCTGATCCCACTTCAGGCTTCAGAGATGTTATCTCCTGTAGTGGGAACATAGTCTTCAGATAGCTGTGCTGATAATGTTGTCCAAACATTAACTATTTAGTTCTAAAACATTATATTTCTTTTTAAATTATAATGGTAGTCTTCAAGTAACAGCCCATCTTTAGTAACATTGTGGAATGCTGATGTGTTCAAGGTAGTACCCGTCCTGACTATGGGACACCGCGTGTTTGATGTTTCCAAACTTACATCCCACAGGCATATCTCTGTACTGGACCATTCTCAAAGAAGAAACCACACAATCTTAATTTCCTAAGAACCCTTGGGAAAGGATTTGGGGTAGGTGCACATAAGCAAGATCTCTTGTGAATCTTTTATATTTCGAGATTCAACTGAAACCAGGATGAGCTGACAGCGTGACAGAGAGGAGCACACAAGAGCTTATAAATAGAGTCCTGAAAAGATGATTTGATTTCCATTCTTTGGAATGTTACAGCTATTCAGAGATACTGCAAAGTAATCTCTGGTAAATTGCCCATGATTGAAGCAAATAGTAACTCTCTGAATAGAGCCCCCTGCTCCTTACTAGGCTGAAACTCTCTACAAAAGTTCTGATTAAGAGATGAAGGACTTTTTCTTTTGTTGGAACATGTTCCTCATTTCCTTCTAAAATAGGGATGGGTAGCAACAACATCTTCCCTCTCCAAATATTTCTTGTGCCATTAAATACTAGTCACGGAACAAACAAGGCTTTCCATTTTGGAGCAGTTTTAAATGTCTTTCTCCATTGCTGTCCCACCAAGATTTCATCCCCCAAGTCTTGTTTAATGGAAAGGGATTCTTTTGCTCAAGTATTTTCTCATGTTTTTCCAATTTCCCAGTGGTCTACCTGCCACAGCAGATGTTGTGCCGCCTTCTTAATACATGTTTCAGATCTCTTCTTTTCTGAGCAACTGGAGATAAAAGTGTGTTGTACACTGCTGTAAGCTTTGGCATTTTTTATAAATTGATTCCATTTGAAACATAGTCCTTCCCAATGGCTTTTATTTTCAGAAGTATTTAGACATCTATCTGTAAGACCAAGCTACCCATCTTGAAATTGAATCTTACTGGGAATGAGTGCTACATTTTTTTTAAGTAACTTGGTGGAGTGCAGCGCCAGCCATTCTCCTTGTCCTTTCTTCATTATCTTTTGTCCTTTGCCACTCAGAATTCTCCTATTTTTCACAAAACTTCCTGTGCTGAAGAGGGTTGAAATAGGTTTTGAATGCTGTTGTGTCTTCATATGACAAACAACAGATACAAAAAATGGAAACAAGTAAATTTTTATATTAGTGAAATTACTATAAATCCATAACCACAGTAATTCATCTTGTATTGTTCAACCATATTGAAATCTCTAAGTATGTGTGATATAAAATATTAATCCTATGTTAACATGTTCTCAGTATTACACACACACAAAAAAATATCCAAACAAAACTAACAAGCAAACCTTGTAATTTATGATTTATTTATTTATATTGTCAATATTAAAAATGGTGATGGTGCTGACATGGAAGCTAGAAAGCCACGAGCTCTTTGAGTCAAGATCACAAGCCACACCTTCCTAGAGGAACGAGACAACTAAGAAACCTGAAAATAAAACCATCTGTGAAAAACAATCTGGGGAGTAAACATCCAAAATGAAGCATGTCTTTGCACATCCCCTACTATGGAAACATAATGGGAATACAGCACTAAAAATGTTCAAAGCAGTGAGCGGGGATTTTTAACTACATCAATCCTTCTACAAGAGTAGTCCCTCTGGCGTCATAAAGAGTGCTCACTTGAGTAGGGCTCACAGGAATGAGATCAGAACACTAGGAAAAAGAATAAAGAAGAAGAAAGGACACAACTATGATAAAAAATATTTAGTAAATATAAAGTAAACAGCTTTTAAGTTGTGGGTTTTCTGTTGCTTCAAGCAAATCTGGATAGGCACCCAGGAAAATCAATTTGCTTGCATAACGATGGAGTTTATTTTACTTTTAAAAAGTCATCAGCGTTCTTGAGAGGAGGAGTGCTGGTTTGAATCAGGCATGTTGCAAACAGATGTTATGCAAGCTTCCCCAAACAGCCCTGCCAGTGCGTTGCAATCCTGAGTTATGACATCCACTGGAACGGCGGCAGTCTGGGCCCTTTTTTGGGTCACAGATCGATCTGTTGGTTTTCCCAAAATGGGGATGATATTTTCGTGATGCATACAAAAACTCAAAGAAGAACACCATATTATTTTTCATTTCAGAGCAAGAGAATTTGGACAACGTCTCCGAGCTGCACGGCCTGTCAGCAGTACAGGACATGGGAAAGCACATTATTTGCACACCATAGGATTGTGATTGCCAGCAACGGGCCCTTGTGGCCAAGGGGGCCAATGGAACACTGGGCTGCACAGGGAAGAGTGTGGCCAGTAGGTCAAGGGAAGTCATTCTCCTCCTCCACTCTGCACTGGTGAGGCCACAACTGGAATACCGCATCCAGTTCTGGGCTCCCCAGTTCAAGAGAGACAGGGCACCACTGGAGAGAGTCCAGCGTAGGGAAATAAAGATGATGGAGGGATTGGAGCATCTCCCTGATGAGGAAAGGCTGAGGGAGCTGGGACAATTTAGCCTGGAGAAGAGAAGGCCGAGGGGAGACTTTATTAATGCTTATGAATATCTAAAGGGTGGGCTGAAGAAGGATGGAGCCAGACTCTTTTCAGTGGTGACAGGACGAGGGGCAATGGGCACAAGCTGGAACATGGGAAGTTCCATTCAAATATGAGGAAAAACTTCTTTGTGGTGAGGGTGCCAGAGCCCTTGGCAGAGGCTGCCCAGGGAGGGTGTGGAGTCCCCTTCTCTGGAGACCTTCAAGACCTGCCTGGATGCAGCCCTGAGTGCTGTGCTCTGGGCAATCCTGCTTTGGCAGGGCAGTTGGACTGGATGATCTCTAGAGGTCCCTTCCAGCTCTGTGATACTAACTCTAATTTTGCTCTACTAGCAAAAATATCTTCTGGTTCATTCCCACAGTGTGTTTGGTAAGGGACAGACTCCTGCAGTTCCCTTCTATTCCTACTTTTGAAGGATAAAAGGAAGTAATTTCCAAATACCATTTTCTAAAACTATCGTAGGTTTTTAATGAAAATATTCCTTTGGCCTACAAGTGTATGAAATGACTACATCCTTCCATAACTTTCAAACAAATAAATGAAGAAACAAAGGATACAAGACAAACCTAATCTCACGGAGTAAAACAACTATAGTTATGAAGGACCCTGCATATTCTTGAACAGGAGATGAAGTACTGTTGCTGATTAAAAGCTCTAGATAGAGAATGTCAGGTAAGAAACCCACCATAGATCCTACTCTAAAACACACCGTATTTTGGAGTATCTCATAAAAATAAGAATTTGTTGCTGTGTAGAGTAAATTTTTTTTTGCTTGGAAATCTAAATAGCCCATTTTCTTATTATATATCCTGTGTCCTTGGTGCGTATTTTATATTTTTAAGTACATGCTCTACCATGCTTTTTTAGACTTTCATCTTGAAAAGATGTGGGAGTAGGCAGGTAAAGCAGAAAAATTGTTTATACATTCATTATTCTTTGCTAAAACGTTACTGCACTTTCTACCTTTAAACAATAAAAATACTTTGATAAAGCTTTCTTAAGCCTGAGCCACGTGATCAATAACTTTCTCATACTATTCTTGGTTTTGTTAAAGAAGCAGAAAGCACTGAAAGAACTTGCTTAGTGGTGCCAAACAAGTCAGTGTTAAAATTAAAAGGTTGAGATGTCATCACCTGCAGCTCGATGCTTGTATTACTCAGCCACATTTCTTTTACAGAGCTTTAGGTTTCGGGGCTTACGTGCAGGCACTGCAATAAGTTCAACAGAGGACAACAAGTTGTGGTGAGAAAGCAGCCAGAGTTAGTGCACATCAGCGAGAAAGGACTACATTATAGTTCAGGAATAGTCTGAAAAACATTTAGGTATAACACTCTTCCATCTAAAATGTGGTTATTTGTTCTGTGAGAGAAAAGTAAGCTTTACAACGACTGAGCAGTGAATGCTGAAGGCAAGTTGAGGCAACTGGGCAAAATAAAGAAGATGTTATGGGTGAGTTGTGGCAGGCGGAGCAGGGGCGCATCTCTGATAGCCCGGCTATCAGGAGCATTCCTTGACAGCAAGACTCACCAGGCTGTCAAACAGCGTTCCACGGAAAACAGTGGGGATCCAAGGCACCAACCCTGGAGGATCCATTCGCCTACACTGGCATGTGAAGAACCCACCCAGGGGAGCAGAGCCGGCGGGCTCCAGCCATAGAATCACAGAATGGTCACCTCCCACCACACCAGGTTGCTCCAAGCCCCATCCAGCCTGGCCTTGAACACTTCCAGGGATGGGGCATCCGCAACTTCGCTGGGCAACCTGTTCCAGTGCCTCACCACTCTCACAGGAAAGAATTTCTTCCTAATATCTAATCTAAATCTCCCCTCTTCCAATTTAAAGCCATTACCCCTCGTCCTGTCACTAGACTTCCTGACAAAGAGTCCCTCTCCAGCTCTCCTGTAGCTCCCTTCAGATCCTGGAATGCTGCAGCAAGGTCTCCCCGGAGCCTCCTCTTCTCCAGGCTGAATAGCCCCAGCTCCCTCAGCCTGTCAATGGAACCCACCTCCCCGCGGGGACTGGAGCCTAAATCCAGATCCCTGGGTCGTGGGGCTGAGCCCCATTTTGGGCTGGGAACGGTGCCACCCTTCACCCCGGGGGAGCACCCCTCACCGACGCACACCTTCATCCCTCCTGGCCCTCAGCCTTCAGCAGGCGGCGGCGGCCCCCCGGATCACCAGGCTCCGGGCCCTGGGCCTCAGCGGCCCCTCAGGCCCCGCCGCGGGGCCGGTGGCTCCGCCGCTCCCCTCAGCCTGACAGGACAGCGCACCGCTCGGCGCCG